>JAFMSR010000003.1:2337145-2556196 GCA_022818135.1 Saxidomus purpurata | reverse complement strand
TTTACTATTTAGTTGTGTTAATTATTTAATTTGTCGAATTACCTGTTTCACATAAAGCGCCTGTGTAACCTGCTTCACAATCGCATGAATAAGAGTTAACTTCATCCGTGCACACTTTTCCATTCTCACATGGGCTCAGTGTTGCACACTCGTCTATCTCTGTGAACAATAGATACAGTCTCAGTCGATACATAATCTTCCGTAGCCTTGTGCTTTAAACGTCCGCCTTAGGTCCGGGAAATTGCAAGTTCAAATCCTAACAGTGCCCATTATGATATGTCAAGTCGAACACTCAACAACTACTTAACAAATGGTAACCATATGCCTACGTGCTTGGTACATGACTTTAAGGTTACGGAGTGGTAAGTCCGTATTTGGATGGTCATTTAAAATGTGTTACGCTCAAATGATATGAACACCATATAAGCTTTGAATATAACTTCATATATTTCATCACGTATTCTGACAGTGTTTATGTCATTATCAAGAAGACTTCTAAATGCATCTATATTTCAAAAATATAATTATGCAATAGCTACATTCATTTTTCCAATATCGGTAACGTTTTTCTCTGTGCGGTTGTTTCCCTTTGCGCAAAATTTAGGTGCCGGGGTTAAAAATTTTGGACTTCTATAAAAAAAAGCAGCAATATTGAAAATAAATTACCTGTGCAGGCTAGTCCATTACC
Organism: Saxidomus purpurata; assembly: GCA_022818135.1. Lineage (NCBI taxonomy): Eukaryota > Metazoa > Mollusca > Bivalvia > Venerida > Veneridae > Saxidomus > Saxidomus purpurata. Next base: position 2,555,508 of record JAFMSR010000003.1, on the reverse strand, counting down.
GTTATCTTCATATCCAGCCAAACATTCACAGTATAAAGAACCACAGAATGCGTTTTCAATATTTATACACAAGATGTCACTCAAACAGGTATCACCTAACACACCTGTATCAGAAATTTCACATTTGTTAACATTTACCACAGATGTCAGACAAGTTTTTCTTTTATTCAGCACTACTATGAGACTAAAGTTTAACTGGAAACACCTTAAGACTCAGATTACAGCATTGGTGTGTTATACAAACTCGTATATAACGATTGAAATATCAGACCATTGCGTGTTCCATTTGCGTGGACTGGGTTGCTCAAGTTTTCCGTTTATGTATTAGTCAAGGTCAAGGTACGTATGACCAGCGGTTGGTATCTGATCGTGCGTTAGGGATGCGCAGTAATCAAGTTTACAACTGGTATAAAATGTCGTGGAAACTTAAAGAGGCATACCCTATAACTTGATTAATTTTGAAATAACTTAAAAAAACTATAAACATCACGTTAGTGGGAGGAATCATCCACCGACATTAAATATGTAGCAAAGAATAAAAAAGATAGTAACATGAAAAATCCATAATTGTTTACTTTATGTTAGATAGCGATTTATTAAACTTTTCGATTTAAGTTCTTGAAAACATGTATGTATTTTTTATATTTTACTAACATTTAGCTTATGTTTAACATTTTGAGAAAAGTATCTGCTAGTTATGGGGTATGCCGTTTTAAAATCCATAGTCAGTGATGCTGCTCATATTTGGTTGCACAAATGAGCGGATGACCATGAACTTCAATGCCCTCCAGAACAGAAGTGTATTAATTTTCATAAACGCAACTCAAAGGTTGAGATACCTGGTTCACAAGTTGTGGCATTATTATCCCATCCCTCATCTTCGACACATGTTGTTGTGCTTGACCCAACAAGCTTGTAGCCATTGTCACAGCTGTACGTGGCCACGTCTCCTGCATTGGTACCAGCAGATGTGTCAACTGCTCCGTTAGCTGGTGCAGTCAGTGATCCACAACCTATAGACACAGTGTTGAAATTTTAATTTTAATAAAATTGTCCAAGAAATTACTTCAGTTACAGGTAATAGACAGGAAAATTACCGTTTTTAAATGTGTCTTCTCCATAATGCATGTATATAAAGAAAGTTTTCCCCATATACATTTCTCTAACCAAAGCTGAAATTAATCGACAAGATAAAAACAAGAACATTCCGTAGTTAGAATCGCTTACTTGAAACCCAAGTTTAATTATGGCCATTAATTGTTGCACAATTTTGTAACAGTTCTGCGTACAAGTTGCTATCATGGACATATCTCGGTAGCCACTCGTAGTATTGATATTGGGTTATCAGACAATCAAGTAAGAAACAATTGTCTGAATCAATTTCAAATTATGACCCTTGCTGGACTTTGTCTATAACTTGAAGGGCACTTTCAAAGTACATTATATTACGTGGTACCGGTATTAATTCATTAGTCAAAAGATTATGAATTTAAATTTAAAATACTGAGTAAGTATTAAAAATGATTTCATTTTTTAAATATAATTACTTTCATCTTTTGATTTTCAGTTATGTCACAGCTTTGATTTCTAACTTTGATATTTTTACAATGTCTTGATGTTGAATTTAGAGCTTTCAATGCATTGAGTTCGTATTGCCGTGATTTTTTATTAAAATGCTTTCATTAATTTGATGTTTAACTTTCATTTTGAAAAGTATATCTTTACCATATATACATGCTGTTCCATCGCTATTTTCCTCAAACCCACCAGTGGTTGGACACTCACACAACTCGGTTGTCAGATTACAAAATGAGCCGGGAAGGAATTGTAGGCATTGTGCTGCAGTTGTATCCGAACAGGCTGAAAAAAGAAAGAACTAAACATAAACTCCAAACCAAAACTAGCAATACCGCCATATGTTAGTATGAAGTAACACCGCCTGCATAAAATCCTGCAAATGATTTTATTCGTAACCAAGTGGACCAAACTTCTTCCACAGAACATAGTTAACAATCTCATACCGGGAAAACGGGCAATTATATTCTAACTTTAAAACTGACCAAGTTTAAAATAACTTGTGCATAACTATATAGTTGATATTCATGGGAAATAACAAGAAGGTTTACAATCACGCCAAAACATTCAGGACATGAACCTTTTTGTAAAGTTTGCATATTCGAACTATGTATAAATTGATAACAGTCACGGCATTTACATCTTTTTTTCTATACGCGTCTTCTTAAGATTTATGATGAAAATGACGAAAAATTGAAACTACGACGATGAAAGTACGAAATAAGCCACCGTTTCAGTGTTTCGAGTTTGACACCATCGTAGTTTCAAGTTTCACAATCGGCTTTTCACCACCGTAGTTTCGCGCTTTTTACTTTATGCGGCGTTTGCAATTGGTGTATGATTTGTGCCTTTTCGCCACGCGACTCTACTGGGCGAAAACACTAGCATTGTCGTAACGGGACACCGTACTATACTAACAGCAGAACACAATTAGCAGCAAGCTTTGACGAAAGAAAGAATTATTCAAACAGCCTCTATTGTGCACAAGAAAAGGAAATAATACTTTACTTGTTCTTCCTATTTGTCCCTGCACTCCCAGTACACAACCCGCAGAAAGTAAGAGTAGATCTAAATATAATTTCACCATATTCTTCCTAAGTCCTTTTTCACATGAAACAAAAGCTCAGTCCAATAATCTGAACTCAAAGGATATTAATTCATTGGTCAAAAAATTAATTTTCCACATTTTTGCGGCGAAAATTTAATAAAAAAATCATAATCGGAATGAGTGGTAGTCTATAAATGACCTCTAAAATCTGACAACGAGATGGTAGGTGAAATATGTCTTAATTCTGTCACAGTCGAGATGTTACCCCTATCACCAATCAGTTGGCATAAAGGATTACTATAAACAATTGTAAAACAAATGTTTGGTACAACTGCACGAAAAACATCTGTTATATCTGATAGACATTGTTATTTCAATTTAAATGCCGTTTAAACATTTTAAAAACCATATGATGACATATCAAGTTGATCGCAGTCATGAAACGTTTCAAGTTTACTTTAAGCCAATAATATCGGGTTTGAATCTTCCGGGTTATTTAATTATTATCATTTTAGATCAAATTTAATATTAACTGCTAATTAAAAGTATGTCTTGAGTGCTGTTTGAAATGTCTAACCTTATATTGATGGTCACATGTTAACAGGTTATTAACACATTTTATAATGAACTTAATACAAAGGCCTCGAAGGAATTTGATTGACATCAACTACGCAGTACGTCTTCTAGACTGGAAATATTCTAATCAGGGCAAATAACTCCGGATTAACACTGGTCTCGATAATTAAACGTGCTCTCGCTTAATATATAAATTTCAAACATGACACTTTTAGACAACCTTGAAAATGACATTGGACACGATTTAAAAGATTTTCATTTTATCCTCGTTCGCGGACAGGCCACTGTGGATTTGTGTTTTGACCACGTGCAAATATTTTTCATAGACATAAAGCAGACATGTCGTGCTCAAACCCTGATATATTGACATCTGAAGAGAACGCTTAAAATCGACCTCTAATAAGCAAAAAGAAAAAATAGGAGAAAGTCAATGCGCAGATAAGTAGACAGGGTTCTGCAATGTGAAAACTCGGTACTTTTAGTGAGATTTTTAAAATATTAATGCACAGGTTTACACATTAGATATACTAGCATGCTTTGGCGTTTAACAGTGCATATGGTTTGCATAAGAGGTCATGCTTTTATTGTACTAAATTTGAAATCACTTACAGTAACTTCGTAACGGGGCATGTAATGTTAAAATAGTTCCATTGCTCGGCTTCATAACCTATGTACAGTTCTTCTTAGTCTATATAAATTATACTAACAGTTCCAAAAACAATTGACAATTTGATGTGAAGTTCATGACTACCCTGAAATAGGGATGTCCTTTGTAAGATATGTCTTGTTCGTTGGATAAGTTTACATATAAGAGAGCTACAACACAATCGTCTATCACATTTTATTATTGACAATGTATTCTTTAAGCATATAAACAAACAAACAACAAGGTGTATATAATAAAAGTTCGAATTTTTTTACAATCCCGTATGTACGTGATAGGATTCGTTTTAACTGGTTTGACAGAAATGTTAGTCAGTTGGTCGCGTGGTTCAGTACTAAATGAGTACAAAAGTGTTAACCATAAAATAATTAACACTGGATGAGTACGACATTGTTCTGTCTTCAGCTAGTTGGGCACGTGCATCAAAACTGAATAGGTACGAAATTGGTCGTTCTCGAGTAACATGGTCGCATGAATCAGTACTGAAAGTAGCCGTAGATTGTACGTTTCCAAGCACAATATATACCAAAAAGTGCATCAAAAAAGTTTCAACACATCTGATTAGTTAGGTGACTCCAGAGCCTGGAAGAAAACGAAAATCAACCGTTAAAGTACAAAATATATGCAAAAATGATTTATTACTTATAGTGTAAGATCCTGCATTAATATTGCAAAATATATATATTACTCTCCCCACACACCATTCTGCAAAATAGTGACGATACAAGATGGTTATACGTATGATAAACGGGTCTACAAACAAAAGTCTACCAACCCGATTTCTTTCTTAACTGAATTTAGTTTTTGCTCAGTAATTTGGCTTTATAAAAAGGTTAACTAGACCTATTTCAAATACAGATTAAATACTAAAGATTTAGAAGCACAAACTGAAAGTATTAAAAGACGATACAACGCGTTGCAGTTGGCTTTGTCCGTACGCTGTCTGAGTAATTAATACAATTGTAATATAACGTCACACAAAGCGCGATTTTGAAACTATTATTAGAGCATATTTATAGGTTAACTCCTCCCCTTTCAGAGACAGATGTGCAAATGCATTTAGCTTCTTACTCACATCGTCAATTTGCTCCGCCCCAAACTGGGCCGACATGGTCAACTACTGAACGATCTCCATTAATGTAAATGACAATCAGTATTTAATAAGGTTAAATATAGATTTCTTTGAGATAAATTAAATAGATCTACTGTATTATTTAATTAAATTGTTAATTATAATACTCCGTTAAAAGCGATCGCTTTTAATAACAACGATTGTGCTACGGTATCATTGCGTTTAATTCAATAGTAGACTTTCACACTAGTTTCGATACACATATTACAAAGGAAGAGTCCATGATTTAAAACCACCGAAATAGGGGTGTGCCCGTTGTGATCAATAAAAAAACGCAGCGGTTTATGAATTATTATGCATGTAAGTTATGTTCACGGAACTTTAAACTAGAACTATAAAGTGTCGGAATTCCATTGCAGTAACATATTATCGTGTATACTTCATATGATGACGTCTGGTGAACTTTATGATGCTTCTTCATTAAAATGCGGTTTTCAGTATGTTTCTCAAATCGCCTTGTCATTTTTGTTTTCCCAAAATGGAAATCACCAAAATGGATATCAAACAAAATGTCAATGAAAGCAACTATTTTTACGAAATTATCAATATGTGAGTACATCGATGACTGATTTCACAGCACTTATTATCTGTAAACGTGAAAAATATGTTTGTCTCCGGCAGGACTGGGACTCTGAACCTTTATTTCGCAAAGCGTCACGGCAATTAAGGCGAGGTCATGGGCAAGAAAGTAGAAGTGTCGTACTCTTCTGACATACTAGTTTCTAGTGCCGTATTCTACTGTCCTATCCAGTGCATCTGGAAAAACTTGCCTACCAAAATCTTTACTTGTTTACAAGTGAATATTCTGACATTTTCTGTTGTGTATCACAACTAAGTTCCCTGTCTACTGCCAACTGTGAGCAAGGAAATGTGATTTTACTTCCAAGCCAATATTTTCTCTCTTCCTTCAATTTTCGGAGTGGGGTCGAGGTGTTGAGTCTGAGAAAAAATTACAAATCATTGAGCAAGGACGTAGTTAACTCGGACATAAAAATTAAACGGCAGACATGACAGTCGGACCGGTAGTTTATTGACGATTATCTCATTCATTATACTTCATCTCACATTTTCTTGACATTGTATTTCAATTTTTTTATGCCAACCGTTAAAGTGTATGAAAATATGGAAATTGGTGGATATCTAACAGTATACTTTGACAGGTGGCAATATGAAAATCTGTAGATGAGTGTAGGATACTGCATCCTGACCAATGCAATTTACCAACCACTGTCATGCATAAGCGAAATATTGGACACACAGCTGCAGAGTTACACTATTACTCAAAACTTTGTTATAACTCTTTAACTAACTATATAATTATTTCGGCTATTGTTCACATTTTGGTGTAGAAATAGTAAAACATTCGACGAGCGATAAAGAAAACATTTCAAGAATCTATGGAAAAACGACAGTCTAAGTGAAATATTTTGTTTTGCACTGACCGCTGTGTCGTCAGTGTCACTGAAGTAAAATATATTTACAGTAATCTAATAAATCCTGGATATACTCATGCGTACTAATTTATTTCCAGTGTTAATGGCTATCCACATATCCATAATTATGATTATGTTTTAGGAGATATATTATGATTAACTCACGCATGCACGCGAGCTGGTGAATTATCGGAAATACAACATTTAATGTATAGTAATGTATACTAGTAAAGTGTACATATATACGAGAACTTGTTTATATATCTAATACTTAAAACATGTTACAATAAACAAGAAAATTATAACAATTATAAAATGTGACGATTCTTATATGTTGGCGGAGTGCTGCTGTGTATGTCCAACCGATAGTACACTCAGTCAGGGGAGTGGAATTCCAATGTCCGACTTGTCCGACACGGGACTTTCTACTATCGGACAAGCAGACTTTTCTGTCAAAGTTGTCCGCAGGTAAGCCGAAATTTTCAGGGGAAAAAAGAAAAACGAATAAATAACGTACGAAAGTCCTGTTTCATCCCGCCGAGACACTCTAGATCTATTTGCAGTATTGGGAAAACCTTTTGATATCGCCCACTTTGAGGGTGCGCTGTTTATGTGTTTTACTATTTTTGTATGTACATATTTCCTCGTGGCGTAGCCTTAATATTTCATAAGACAGTTTTATAGCCTGATATTACATCTTGTCTGCCTTTGCGAAGGGTGGCCATCGTATATAGTAAAAAGATCTTGCGCACAATAAGTTGGGCTTCTCGTGGAGATACGCAATAAAACTTTCAAAGTCCATTTAAAGTTTGGAGAAATCGAATGCGGTTTAGGCGGAATGTGACGTCAGAATCAAATAAAGACTGAACGCATGCGCCTCTATTTGGCCTTGTCATTGAAAGAACGGGTGGGGAGGAGTTAACCGATATACATGTTTTATTAATAGTTTCGGAATCGCCTTTGTGTGACGTAAGATTGTAACTGTATTGATTGCTAAAATAGCGTACGGGCAAAGTCAACTGCATTGTAGTTTTCCGTAGATCTTATCAATGCATTCATGTCATTTAGTGCAAAGTATCAAAATACGACTTTTCATAGTAGATGTCTTTCTACATTCATGTCATCTTGCGCAAAGTGTTAAAATACCATGTTTTACTGAAGATCTTGCTATCTAATTTATGTCAATTTGCGCGAAGTATTGAAATATGATGATTGACTGTAAATCTTACTATTGCATTTTTCTTAATTTAATTTCAGAATTTACCTTTCCAATTACAAAACGGCTCTTATTTTGTCAATGATATTAAGTGAAGCTTACCATTTCTCTCACTTCATGTGAATAAAGCTCAGTGTCGGATTGTGTCACCCCTGAAAGCGGTTAACAATCATTAAACAGTGCATGTTTCTCTTTTAGCTGTTATTTTATCTTTTAATACAATTTTTTACAATGTGTTGCAAGAATATCTTGTCGGTGTCAAAATTAAAAACCATTATTAAAATATTCCTATTTTAAAAAAAAAAAAAAAATACAAAAAAAAAAAAAAAAAAAAAAAAAAAAAAAAAAAAAAAAAAAAAAAACCCCTTAATAAAAAAAAAAAAAAAAAAAAAAAAAAAAAAAAAAAAAAAAAAAAAAAAAAAAAAAAAAACACCCCCCCCCCCCCCCCCCCCCCCCCCCCCCCCCCCACAAAAAAAAAATTGAAATGTTTTATTTATTTATTTATTTATTTATTGAAGTATTTATTTATTTAAAAAACATCTAATACATGTATTTGATAAAAACAAAAAGGTATATCATAATACTCTCAAACAGACATGTTATTGGCCATTCTTTGTAAATTTATATTAGACTAGATCTATATAACATTTGAGTACATGGATATCACAGGAGTCTTCATAAAGAATAATTACACATGTTAAAAGTTAGATTACCATTGCTAATCCTACGTAAAATACATACAAAGTAACAATACTAAGATACTGATCAGAAAAACTGTTCTACAATGCTTAAGAAATGCAATATCAGCTTTGATATAAAACCTACCTCTTATGTCGTTAAAACCTCTTTCTTTATTCGATGTACTTTTCTATGAAAACAATTGTAAACCAATATAAGAAATGATATACATGTATTGGTGAAATGTTTTTAAGTGAAACGAAGCGAAAAACTTAATTCAGTTCTAATTCAATAACCTATACCGTTGTCTATTAAACATGTAACATGAAATAAAATTTCCATATGTAAATTTACATGCATTTCACTTTAAACAATTACAGAATATTTGAACAAATAATGTAAATCATAATATCACCTAAAAAGTAAAACCATCAATACCACCCTAAAACCATTCAACAGTTTTGTAATACACGTAGAACGTTAATTGACATTTTAATTTCTACTACATGTATTTTATATTTCTTCTTCTTTCACAAAAATAAAATTCAGATCATATCACAAAAACTGTATAAGTTTCAGCTGAGTAAAATTTGACATAACCTTTCGTGAAACGCATTACAGAAAATCTCTTTGATTTAGAAGCATTTACTATTTACATTTAGTGCTATGCAAGAAAAAAATCAAGTATCTTACATGTGTTGTTTGTACTGCATCTCTCGACGATCTTTTCCTTGCTCGTAACTGTAAAGCTTTCTTGACCTGGCGAGTGCAAGTTTACATGTATATCATGGTTAAGTACACTTAGTTACGTTTAATATAATCTTAAAGTGACGTTGCACACCAAAAAAGAATCCACGTGACAAAATGGTTGAAGCACCGAATAAAGCTTGCAACACGTGTCTGGTCTTTAAGCTTGCTAACCTATCTTGAGCTACTGGCATTACTCAAAATTTGGATAAAGTTATAACAATATTTGGACAAAACTGACTGGGTATGGAAGTCAGGTAAAACAAAACTCCCTAACTTTTTTAAAATTTGAAGCATACTGGGGTATTGGCCGGTTCTCATAGGGTCGGCCGGTATCGTGTTCACACGTTGTTTTTTATTTACCATAATGATCTTGTTATTGACCCCAGGTTCAAAATATCAATACATTCATTCGAACAATTTCGATGTTAACTGGGTATCGGTGAACTAGTTTTTGACCCGTGTGACCCATTTTTGAACTCGACCTATATTTCATTAAGGCAAACATTCTGACAAAGAAAAAAATGCAGACTCTATTGCATACACAAAGTTTTTTTTATTATTTTACTTGGTGACCTAGTTTTTAAATCGAGATAATCCATTTTCCAAATCGACCTAGATTTCATAAATACACTCATTCTGACGAAATTTAATTAAGGAAAAACACAGCCTCTATTGCATATACAAAGTTTTTCTATGATTTGACCTGCTGACCAAGTTTTTAACCGAGATGATGATTTTCAAACTCGACCTAGATTTCATCGAGGGTTTTCCTATGATTTGACCTCAGTCGACCCATATTCAAACTCGACCCAGATTTCATCAAGACAATTAGTCTGACCAATTTTCCTGAATTTCATGAAGATCCAATGAAAACAGCAACCTCTATTGCACACACAAGGTTTTTCTATGATCTGGCCGGATGACCTAGTTTTTGACCTCATATAACCAGTATTCAAACTCGACCTTGATTTTATGGAGACAACCATTCTGAATTATTTTCATGTAGATCCAATGAAAATAGCAACCTCTTTTGCACACACAAGGTTTTTACGAAAGACAATCTATGTCCTAGTTTTAGACCCAAGATGACCCATATTCAAACTCGACCTAGATTTTATCAATACACTCATTCTGGCCAAGTTTATGAAGATCTAGTGAAAATGTAGCCTTTATTGTATTCACAAGGTTAAGTTTGAATAGACGACGGACAGACGACGGGCATCAAACGATCACAAAAGCTCACCTTGAGCACTTATTGCACACATATCTCGGCTAATAAAAATACATCTTTTTGTTTCTGCAATGGTTATAAATTTCCATTAACATGGATATCTGTTACCTCACTGTCTAAATAATATTTTAAATTAACTTTTTTTTCTTTAACTTCTGGAAAGCTAATTATGTCATTATGTCAATTATGATAAGTAGTAAAAGAATTTACACAAATATTAAATTTTTTATTTCTTAAAATTTCAACAGAAGTGGTTACTGTATATTATAAGGGGGAAGTAACCACTGCGATGCGTTTGTGTATTCATTATACATACATACCTGAGGATTACGAGGGCAATGGAACAAGAAGATGAAAAAACCCTGAAATAATAAACAAGTAACTGTCATAGTTTCGAACATTTTACAGTTTCGAAAAAAAAAATGTTTAACATAATAAATCTTTGTTCGAAAAATGAATACAGACAGTGTGAAATGTTTAATTCATCTAGTGTACTGTTGTACTTAGATTCAAACAAACTTCCTTTTACCTGAAGTCCATTTAATATGGCAAATATGTACTGGACAAAGTAGAAACTCTCATTCATGTAAACTATTCCAAGGATCCAAGATATACCCATTACTGGTATTAAAACACATAATGTCCAGAGGCTCGTCCTGGAAATACAGTTGAACATCTAAATTAAGCAGCTAAGTGCCCACTTCTGGTGAATCCCTTAGTTGGATGCATAAAACAAGTTTGATTATGCAAATATACTATAAAATTGTAAAATAATACCGGTAGATTTCAGGGTCCTAGCGATATAAATATTTAACCTGTCATTTATACATCAATTGACAAAAGTGCTGAAAATTATTTATTGCAAAACAACTTTAAGATTCAGATAGAGCAAAGTTTACTTTTCTCAATAGCAGATTTTCTGTTTCCATTGACAGGCTACCCAAAGTAAGATTTACTGCGGTATGAAATTATAAATTATAAAACAAAACACGAATGCTTCAGGGCTCTAGCAACAGAAATATGTAAATTATCACTACAATCCCGATTGATATAAATATAATGTCAAAATTATTCAACAATTTTAATTTTTCTTCTTTTTCAAAGGCAGTTTTATTCTGAAGAAAGAAGTGCGGAGTCCAAACAGATATGATGTATACCTTATTTTGTCCAATGCCTTTTTAATCTCCATTGCTTTGCTTTTGAAAATGGTACAGAAAACAACAACAATACATAATGCATTAAACTGAAAAATAAAAAATAAAGTGTACTTGATAAACGGAAAATTAAATATAAACATTCTTATCTCAATATGTATTTGACTTCTCTAGGAAAGTCAGTGTTACTTATTTGCTGGGTTTTCGTCTTCAGATTCTAGTTAAGGACCTTTACTTTACATGATTCATTTTAATATTCTAAAACACAAAACCGATCTAAATACAGTAGACTACAACAAAATTACCTAATTAATATGCACTACAAACCTTTCCTTAACTTATTATCAAGGTTTAATAATTATACTAGTAGACCTCAGGGTATTTGTTTCTGTAAGTTACTGCATTGGCACATTAAGCAGTCGATACCAGAGAAAGGAAAATACTCACTGTGATAACCAGTAAGGCGGGTGCGACAAAAGCCCATATCAAACCTTTGTCTCTAGAGAGCCAGCAACTTGAAATAAGAGACGATATTAACAGAAATGTTACATAGTAAGAAAAATATGCAACATGCTCTTCCAACAGCATAGTGGCCACAATCAAAGCATTGAATAACTGGTCTTGCAAAGATTGACCGTCATATTCGACAAGGTTTTGCATTTCAATTTTACAACATGCTACTAAGTATGTATTCAGTGACCTTGTCTGAACACCCGAGTAGGTGTAAAAGCTGTAGCTGAATGTATTGTAGTACTATTTGGTATTTGTAAAATTCTTTGGTTTGCAAGTGGTAAGTACTATCCGAAACGACTTGAAAATTTAGAGGCTTCTTTTTAAGGACTTTTAAAGATTATCTTCCGACAATCGCCACAAAAAAGTTACCACATGTTTTACTTGTGATGCGGCAACTTCTGTTTCATTACACGTAACGACCATCGATTGACAGGCAGAAATGCGGGCAGACAACTGACAGGGAAATAATCCTTTAGTCTTTTAGCGTGACAAGATACATGAAAGCTGATATATTTCAATTCAACTCACTACTTTTCATTCCCATAGCCTTCAAGTTTCGAAACACCAAGAGAGATTCCAACAATAATAGCAGGGGTCACTGAAAAGAAGAAAAACGCAAAAATCGAAGGATTTATATCATTATTATCAAATGCATTGAATCTAAAGCGTATATAGAGATTCAAAACAAAAACACCAATGTACATTGACTTTAATACAATACTTAATTTTCTATATGCATGTACCATGCCATTATTTGCAATTCTGTATATGCACCACTCTTCAGATCTGAAGGGAAATAAAAACAATATCTAATATCCCAGTAGTAATTTTAACTATCAGTATGAAATGTCAACATAAAAGTTAAGTTAGTGCTTCAAAGTTTGGAAAGCATATTTAGATTGCTTTGTTTCTAAATTCTCACTTTTGTTTAAATTTTGAAATATTCATGCATTCAAACACACGCATATATGCATATTTCATAGTTCGAAACCTTTCATAATAGAGGGGTTGGGATCAAAAGAAAGGTTTTTTGGATTTGAGGCTTTAGAGTTTCTTTGCCAAAAGAGGGGAGTTGTGAAGGAGCCAATTTAAAAACCCTAAACGGCAAATAGATTTCTATCCAGGGAGACACGCATGTGAAAATATAGAAAAGAATGAAGCCATTAAGAAAGATTGGGGTGGAGAAAATTTAGCTATACACTAAGTTTTTAAAATAAAGGTATCTTAGTAAAAGAGGTAGGACGGCCGCTTTTCATTAAAAAGTGGTTCCAGACACTTACATATTTCACAAAGGGGGAGCCGTGTTTTAAGGTTAAAAAGGGACCCCCGCCTTAGAGAAAAAGAAAAGGGATGTTTTTATTGTAAATTTATAAGTAAAAAGAAAGGGGCGTGTTCCTAGGCAAATTTGAAAAAGGTTTTTTTTTTAATTCAATCTGCGTAATAAACTAAGCTTTTACCCTATTTCCACAGGGTTGTTTTATAAACATTAAAGAATAGGGGATAATACCAAGTCGGGGATCTTGATGTTTGAAAAAGAGCGTGGCGAAAGGCAGGGGCAGCTTGTTGGCCCAAGCAGGTGAGCCTCTTGTCACAAGAACGGTTAATAAAACAATGAGCTCTTCAGTACAATTCCACCCCCCTAATAGGGTGTATACCAAAGCCGCCAGTATGAGCTAGGAACATTGAAATAATAATTCAAAATAAATTATCAAAATTAATCTTATTAAAGAAAACACTTTGTCAAAATCACAAAGCCGATTGAAATATCAAAATACTAAACATCGGTTCGGTTTGGATCATTTTACAGGGTTTCGGGAGAATCGAAACATATCTCTTATAAGGCACTAATTCTGTTTATTAGTCAGCCTGTCTCGGACAATTTAGAATAATCATGTAATTTGTTTCTGCTCCTTAGTCTCCGGACACGATGACATAATTGAAATGTTTTAAAACCGGGGCTTTTCCTACAACTCGGCAGTAGACTAATCTTACACTGGTTTTGTAATGGCTTATGTACCAAAATAGCCTTTGGTAAAGTCAAATACAGTGTTACGATTTTAAATACTAAATAAATACTTAAGTTTTAAAAACGGTTTATTTCTATTGACAAAATTTTAAAAGAAACAAATATATTCAAATATAGCAGGTAAGTGCATCTCAAGTAAAACACTGAAACGCCTCTTGGTTGTTTCTGAACTCTTAGTTTTGTAAAACAAACTGTGTGATGTTCATATAGACTAGGTTGAAACGTTTTTATTTTGGTTATATTGCAAAGAGATACTTACCCCAAGCCATGGTAAGCATAGGTTTAATTATCGGCTTCGTCCTAAACACATAGATGACTGCCCTAGCTATGTCAATACCTTCGACTAACATGATACAAAAGACAACGAGGTAAATGTACTGCATTATTGCAGTAATCGCAGTACACGCATCCTGAATAACAGTAAAAATGATATGGATGATACCCATAAAGCACAAGTGTAAACTAATACAACGTGTAGTGAAAAGTTTGTCTGGTGACCATTAAAGTCATATTTGTGTGCAAAAATACTCAAGCAAGCAAACAGAAACCATACATTAGTTAATCACAATTACTTTGATTTTACGGAACAATGCATGTGTTGACACTTACACTGGACTCTGTTCTGTCGATTCCAGCCAGAAAAACAATGTAAGCAAAAAGGAGAGCAAAACACAGGTTCATCAACACTGCCGTGCGGTCACTTCGCAAATACCTAGTTTTAACAAGAAGTAAAAAAACAGCGTCTTAATTAGCTCCTTGATTACTATAAAATATCGTAATTTTTTTAATCAAATGTACGTAATTACGTTAAAATGAACTCAAAAGAATTTGTGATATGAATTTGTAAACTTAAATTAACGTTCTATTTCTCCTTGGGTGTATCTTCTGCAATTAATCTGAATAGTCTACACAATAAAATTTACTCAGTGAACTGAAAATGCTTGCTTTTTTTGTATGCTTCAAAATTTAGACACAACCGTAAATGGAGGCTATCTTTAGCAGGTATATGCAAATATTTTTATATATGTTAAATGATGATAAGATACTTACTTCCAAAGACAGAAATACACACATATTGTAACTAATAAGAATAACATTGAAATCCCTATGCAAACCATGGAAATGATTCGAAGTTTATTCGAGGATTCATCAGCCTACATTGAAAATAAAAAATATTGTCTATAAACTAAGATACATGTACTAATCTCAACAACAATCAATGCAAAAGTATATTAATATCAAGACTATTTTTGTCTGTATAACAGTTTAATTAGCTTCAATGTGATTATCTTAACTCTTTTGCAATATATTAGGACTATAGCTGTAGCAATAAATTCAAACTGGCATTATGAATACATACATCTTCAAAAGGGCTCATCAAAATAGCAAAGTTTGTTAGGTGGTCACATGTACAGACGGTGAAGGTGTTGTTTGTAGAATAGACCTCACAGCCTTTGGTAGACCAACCACTGCAGATAAAGATGACGAACTGGATTTGCCTTATTATTCAAACATTTTGTTGAATAGCAAAATATATTGCTTAGGGTAAGTGTTAAAAATTACAATGTGAAGCAGATATACGAACAAAAGTGTAAAGCCCTCCCACCGATACCAGAAGAAAACCTTTAAACTTTATAGTTCAAACAATACTTACGGGACAATGAATAAATGTTTTCTCAATTAAAGTCAATTCTATGATGTAAACTGCAATTTTTATTAAATTATTTATATTTATATTAATATTGTATTACATTACGTCAAATAAAATGCATACATTTGATAAAAGATTAATATGAGAACATACCTCTTGAACTTCCAGAATGTGCATAAAGGTGAACTCAATGTTTTCTGTAAAAATAATGCTAGTGTTTTGTTTTATTTTATGATAACTAATGAAATACTGTGTTATATCTGATGATATAGATATCAGATCAGTCACAGTGTGGGTGATATAGGTCTGCGGGAACTACTTTTTTAAGTAGTGCATATATATAGTTTTGCTTTTGTTTCAATAGCTAGCATAAAATAAAAAGACATTTGTTTTTTTAGTGGATTTGTAATATATCTAAACTCAAAGTGATACAATTTTCACATTTTAACTCGCGCTTCGAAAATATTAAAATTGTATCACTTCACGATGAGATATATTCCATATCCACTCAAAACAAACAAATACCCTCTATTTAGCAGTTAAATCGCTTTCAAATGTCAATGTGATTTCATTCACTTTATCTGCTTTTGATATACATTAAATGCACGTGGACACTGAAATAAAGATTTAGTGAAAATATAGGTAAGATACATAAAAAATGGTCAACACAATCTCTTTCAATCATTTGGAAGATGAAACATAAAGTAATCACTAAACACCAAACACAGCAACAACACAGTGGGTCAATAAAAGAAACCGTCTCAACTGGGACCGTAAAGGTATCCTATATATATATTTATATCAAATATATCAAGTACTACAACAATGACTTACTCTAAATGTGTTGACAGCTTTACTTTGTCTTTGAAAAAAATACTAGAAGAGTAACTAACTTACATTATTATGTTCAAATGTCATAATGATTGGAGATGAAAGACTTCCTGAAAATCTAGGCAGCAGTGTTAAAGAAACAACAGGTGCATTAATTGCTTGAACATCCCTTTCTACTTCAGAGTCATCTAAACTAAAACAATATGAAAAAGTCAGTATGATATTAGAACTATATAGCAACCGATTTGACCATATAAATGAAAATGACATTAACCGAGTCGTCATATGATTTTATCTCCGAAAATAAATTTTACTTAAGAAAAATTATAGTTGCTGTAATATTTCAGATACAAATGTCAATGGACCATTACGTCAGACAAAAATATTCGTTCACGCATATTTGCATATTACTAGCATATTTGTTAGTAAGCTTTTTTCCTTTCCGTTAAACTTAGATAATGCGTGTGTCATTTTTTTAAACAAAGCAAGCTGTCATCTGATAAGAATTCATAACTGAAACAGAGGCAGATGATCGTTTGAACCATTTTTCGCCAGGGAGTAGAGATCCGGTCACCTATCAGCTGCTATCCGACTTTGCTAAAACATGCTATCATTCGAGTCAATCAGACCGCTAAAATATTTAAGTAATAATAGTTTAGTTATTTACTCTTCGTCCTGAGCATTTGAGAGTTTAGCCGGCAAGATTTCTGACATATCTCTGTACACGACGGTTGTTGCCACGTAGTTCCCTTTATCATCTGTATAAACAGAAAAAAACACATATCAATAAATGTTTGGTTCTTTCCTGAAACTAATTTGGGACTTTTTCTGCAATATGCATTATTGATCTTTTGCAAAATCGAATTGCATGAAATTTCAAGGATTTTTTAAAGTCTTATGTATAGTTCTGTTACTCAATGTTACTTAAAAACAAATGTAGTATTAACACATATTGATATAAGATGTATACTGCTGAAAATAGTTTTAATCTACGATTCCAGCACTCTTTATCAGAGAATAGGACGTGCTTTAAGTATTTAAGTCCTCAGTGCTTTAAAGATGTAGTCGATGTGTAATGGCGGATAGTTTTGTGGTGTTTTTTTTACGAAATAGATTTTCACAAAATAAAAGCATGATTTACGTCCTATTCGCTGCTTATAAACTGCTCGCGTTTATCTTCATAACTATGTATTAACTGTATATATCCATACTGTAAGGTGGTAAGTGCAATAAGCATTTGCTTAAAAAGTAGTCCCTCTGGATAATTTATTTAATCATTTATAACTTTATAACTGCTCGTGCGTCGAACGTTTTTGTTTTTTTTAATTTACAACAATCGATTTTCGTATAAGTTTCATTCACAAACGGAACGAGTCATGTCAGAAATAAGAATTTAAAAGTGTTACTGCTAAATGATGTAGAATCCAACTGCAAACTACTCTGTGAGTTTTTTATCCACTCTAATTGACCATTGTTTTCTATGTCTTCAGGATCAGGAAATAACAGGCTAGTTTCAGATAGTTTCTTCACTTCAAGAGCTGTAAAAATAGTTCATCATCATAAAAGTTTTCTGTTGCTACGAAAGAATACAGTAAAATGTAGGGCAAACCAACCTGAGGTCTGAAATCACTCTTTTAGGACATTATTATTATAATGAATTATGTGACAGTTTAATGAAATAAAGGCACTGGCAGTTATCTTATTCAGAGGATCCTTCAATGTGTGCAATGTATTTTTGAATATACTATTTATGTTATTGTTCAATTTTGTCAATATTTAAGCAAAGCAATTGTCTGCCAGAATTCAATTTTAGGATTGTTGCTACAAACACCAAATCCCAGTAAAGTTAAAAGTTAGTACAAATATTAGTTTTAAAAATAATTTATTTTGGTTTGCTTTTTTATTATAACTCAATTCTATCAACACTTGTCTCCTTTTTCAAATCAATATTATTTGCTTTGATTGAAGAACTGTTTCACAAGTTTGGCAGATTCCATCTTTCCAGCTCTAGCTTTCGATACAGAAAAAAATTGAAAAGTTACATCTCATATTTGTATTCAAGTCATTTTTGTTATAAAAAACTCTTTTGTCTTTTATATCTGTCTTTTTTGTATTGGCTATTTTAGTTGTTTTTATTCAATCTCAGGTCAAATATGAAATACATTGTAGCTTAAATATATATGAAAGAAATGCATAAGCTTAAATTCATGTGAAGAGATGGATTTATGCGAAGCCTGAAATTAATTCTTATAAAAAAAGTAACTCTAGCCACATTAGGCGACGAAGCAGAACCAAACTTTGAAATAAACGAACCAAATTACTTCATAAAATATTGCTCTATTAATAGGACAAAACAGGAGTACTGACCATTCAATATTCTCTTTAAACAAAAGAGAGTTTATATGATAATGGCTTTGTTCTGTTTGTGTTGAACTATTTGCAATGCGGATATATAAAGATCTTAGGCTCGTCAAAATTAACTTTTTGTAAGGTATATCCATTAGAAGCATTGTTTCCAAAAAATGTAACTTACTTACCTATGTTATTTTTAACTACAGTGACTTTCTCAGTACTTCCTAAGCTTCTGCTAAGAGCTTCACCAAGTAAATCAACCGCTTTCAAGACATGTTCAGCATTACTGTTGTCCTATTGTTATACACATTATTGTTGGGTATTTGTGTTGCCAGTGGAATTTCGAAAATTTCACAGGAACAGAGTTACATAAGATTCATTTTAAAATACATTAGACAGAAACGATCTAATTAAACACATAATTTATGTAATTTATAAAGTTTTGAAAAAATTAAAATACTTGCAAAAATTACACATTTTTACTTTCTTGAATATGCATTTATGCCTAAATATGATATTAAAGGGGACCAGACTTACTGATTCTGATAAAGTCTTCCAGCTGTTCTTGTTAGAGCCATCAAGTATATTACTCGTAGACTCTATAAAATCCTGCAACAAAAATAAGAGTTCTGGAGAATCGCCAGTAAAAGTTATTCATTTATAACTATGATAACACATTGTATTGTATTAGAGAATAGGGTCTATGTCTCTGATATTGTATACTGGTTGATCAGAAATTTGCTTTCAAACAGTGTTATAAAATGATATTGAAACGATTGTATTTAAGAAATCAGCCACTTCAAACTTATCGTAGTCGTCTCCCTTTCTATTAATACATTTCTTGCATCAACGAAAACAGCACCAAGAGTATTTTATGTGGAATATTTTTGTAAATAAATAAACCAATAATTTTCATTGTCTTCATTTCAATAGTCTTTTACTTTCTTCTAATATTCAAAACATCTTCTGTGAAAATATCACATTAAGTTTGTGAAACTTGTGAAAGAATTAAAACATGAACTATTGTTGAATGGTGCATCTATGCTTCGGTTTTAAAAATTACTTTTGCTGCATTGAATGATTTGGACAACAAAGCATTTTTATGAATATTTGTTCACGAGAATACCATTGTTTGAGATAAAACTCTGAAAAAGAGCCCCTACAAATACAGGTAGTTTCAAAGTATTAAAGGTAATGCATTAGAAGATGTTTTCTTTAAAAAAGTTAAGACATTGAAAAGAATTCCCTTTCAGCTATTCAAATCTTCGGCCCAGTGTAAGTAAGTTATCAATATGCCTAAATTGTATTTGCATGCTGATAACAGTTTCAAAATAGTTTGGCAATTTGTTTCTACATGTCATGTCTAATGTTTTCATATTTCGTAAAATGTTTTGGCCTGAAAGTAGTTTTTCAAATATCCTTGTCTTCAATAATATTATGTATCGGTTAACTTTCAGAAGTAAACTCATAGTCGTGGATATCTGTAGTATGGGTGAAACAGTTTTTATTCTACAGAATTGGATAACATTTTTATATGACGTAAATATGTCAATTTGCTAATATATACTATATAATATGCATCGCATTTTGAAAAACTGTACTTACGTGAGTTATATTATCATTTAGAGGCACGGAAGATGATGCCAAGATGTCTGCAACCGTCTCTAGAGAAGCTGAAAGAACATTTATTTCGCCATCGGTTAGTTTTTCCTTCTCTGTTGCAGGTTGAGTGGTGATGGCATTAATTTCCTGTAGGACATCACTAATGTCGTCCTCTGTTACATTTGCATCTAGCGTTGCGACCTAAAATGGTAATTATTAGTAGGACAACCATTGAAATGGTTATCTGAACTTCTCTTTTGTATATGAAAGTCCAAACAAGTCGGCAAACGAGACAAATTATGCCTATATCATTTTAGTGCTCTTGCATGTTCGGTAAGACCAATAAATATCTTGCATTCTGGGGAAGCGTGTACATTGTACTTAGCATTTTTCTAATAACCTTCGTATTTCAATGATGTACAGACAAATGTATTAAACAGTAAAGTTCTTTGCAAAGATTTAATTGACTTACTTTTTACACGTGGTTGTTACAAGACCGCGGTGTAACGATCGGAAAAGGCATAAATACAAGAAAAGTATATATGAAATTTCGTTTTTACTACGATGTGTGATTCAAGAACTTACAATATTGCTAACATCAGTTACACTCTGACGTATACAGTTGTATCGTGGCAGTGACCATATTCCATTTATCTCGCATGTCCTTGTTACATTGCCTATATAACAGGAAACATAATTTCAATAAACACCAATTGAAGTATATGTATTAATAAATTAGAAAGGAGATATTTTCTTTTAATACTGTAAATTGATTGAATGACATCCATTAAATTCATTTAAACCCTATTGATTTCGTTTCCTTTAATAGATTTATGCCAATCAAAATCCTTTAGATTATATTTTTTAAACCATCACATACCTAGTTTTTATTTAATTAAGAAATAATATCCGTTTCAGCAGCGTTCATCGTCTAATAAACAACGATTTGGAGTCCTGATACGCAGTAATGCGCATCTAGATGTGGTTTATTGCAAATTTTACAGTAATTTATTTCATTTGTTGTTAAATTGACAAACGGAACGCGTCGTGTTACGACAGTAAATATGTTACGGAAACGATATTACGTCCTTTGCAGTAAAAGCAGGAGATAATTATGCTATACAAATGGTAGTTTTAAGGTATATGAAAAAGTTTTGAAAGAAGCCAATGGTTTTTCAATATAACATGTATAGATTCTACCACCTGAAAATCCTTCAGGACAATCTTCGACCCTTGTACTTCCTGAAATCACTTGAGTCCACTTTGTGCCCCGGCTATCCACTTCGCTTTCGCAGTTGATTATAGCTGCGTCTGTAATAAAGTACAGGTCTATTTGCAACAGTCATCATCGTGTGATAAAGAAGTAACAAAATGTATTATAATACCGATTTCTGTTGGAAGCGTTCACAACTGTGAAATCCACATTATACTAGGCGCAAGCAAATGAAGAAATAAACTGGTGTCTTTACTTCTACCTATCAATGTTTGAAATACATTCAAAAGGATAACCGGAAATTCATGGCGAACTTAATTTGTATCAGAGTAAACATGTATTCAATGTCCCTTCGAGAATTGTGGCATTAAAACACTTTGATGATAAGCATGATGTTTGTATAGTTTGTATCTATCACATGAAAGCAGGCTGAAGCATGATCAATTCCGTTTGTACTTGAAACATATCTTGGCCCTAACCCTTACTCCTTGTCAGAATTGAGATAAATATTAAGAGAACTGCGCGGATCATAAATCTTATATTTATATACCATCTGATACGCATGTTGGTATAAGCCCGCTCCATTGCCCTGTTTCTAAGCATCGGCGTGTCATATCACCAACCAGTTCATATCCATCATTGCATATATATCTAGCTTCATCGTTGTAACTAGTGCCTCCATCAGTGTAGACGTTTCCGTTTTGTGGATGTGTTAAATTGCCACAGTCTTTAAAACAGGATCAAAAAAGTAGTTCGAAATATTTTTTTATATTAATGCTGTGTTTTTCTTCACTGTTCATTTAAATCAAACCAAATATATGACATAACTGTTTCAGGTTTACACAGTAGATGTACTATTACATAATTGCTTGGGGAACGACTTTTAATATTAATTGTACATAACCAGATATGCACCCTAATTCTAAAAATGAATGAAAACCAAACAGTTTCCGTTACATACATATCGTACATATTGTAAAATATATTATATTGCAGTTATGGTAAGAATGAGAATCACGTGCGCATATTAATCGTATAATAATTATATTATGTCACTGTCATAGAATCCAAAATGTTTTACAGCATTGAAATAACCCGTTAAACAATATATATTCATGGAGTGTTCTACGTGTTCTCATTTCATCTCCAGTTTGGCCAATATAGTATTCACAAGATAGAAAACACAGAACAATTCGTGCACAACATATTAAAGACCGTTATACAAGACAAATTCTAATATGTCTATTTCAATACGAGTGCTTTAATATGATTAAAGCACTTGGACAAGTAAGCGGAGTTTCGGACACGGAAGTAGCTCCTTCCGACGTTTCTAATTAATTCCCGTGCAGAAAATTCAATATAGAAATAAAAATAATATCTGGACGATTTACCTGTCACGCCAGTTGTGGATGCCGATGTGGTCGGCCCCTCTGTTGTGGTAGGTTCCGATGCTTTCGTTGTTGACGGCTCACTGCTTGTCGTTTCAACTGTTGTTGATATTGTTTCTGTTGTAGAAGCTGCTGTAGTTATGTCATCAGTTGTCGTTCCGGGCGTCTCTACAGAACTTGTCGCTTCTGTGCTGGAACGCTCTGTGCTCGCACTAGATGTTGTACTAGCGGTCAGTATCTTGGTTGTCGAGGCCTCGCTTGTAGTAGCCTCCGATGTGGACTCCGTTGTACTCGGTTGAGACGTTGATTCCACTGTTGTAAATCCTGTCGTTGTTTCCGTAGTCGACGGTGTCGTGGTAGGCTCTTCAGTGGTTGATACAGCTGACGTTGTTGACGTTTCACTGCTTGTCGTTTCAGTTGTTGATGATACAGATTCTGTTGTTGATACTGCTGTAGCCGCGCCATCGTTCGTTGTTCCAGAGGTTGTCACAGAACTGGCTGCACTTGTAGTAGAAGTCTGTGTGGACGATTTACTTGTAGTGCCAGTTGTGGATGTCGATGTGGTCGGCCCCTCTGTTGTGGTAGGTTCCGGTGTCGACACTGTTGTGCTCGGCTGAGAAGTCGGTTCCCCTGGTGTAACTACAGTCGTAGTTTCGGTCGTTGCCGTCAGTGTAGTCGATTCTTCAGTGGTTGTTGACACTGCTTTCGTTGTTGACGGCTCACTGCTTGTCGTTTCAACTGTTGTTGATACTGTTTCTGTTGTTGAAGCTACTATAGTTGTGTCATCAGTTGTCGTTCCGGGCGTCTTTACAGAACTTGTCACTGCAATGCTGGAACGCTCTGTGCTCGCACTAGATGTTGTACTAGCGGTCAGTATCTTGGTTGTCGAGGCCTCGCTTGTAGTAGCCTCCGATGTGGACTCCGTTGTACTCGGTTGAGACGTGGATTCCACTGTTGTAAATCCTGTCGTTGTTTCCGTAGTCGACGGTGTCGTGGTAGGCTCTTCAGTGGTTGATACAGCTGAAGTTGTTGACGTTTCACTGCTTGTCGTTGCAGTTGTTGATGATACAGATTCTGTTGTTGATACTGCTGTAGCCATGCCATCGTTCGTTGTTCCAGAGGTTGTCACAGAACTGGCTGCACTTGTAGTAGAAGTCTGTGTGGACGATTTACTTGTCGTGCCAGTTGTGGATGTCGATGCGGTCGGCCCCTCTGTTGTGGTAGGTTCCGATGCCGACACTGTTGTGCTGGGCTGAGAAGTCGGTTCCTCTGGTGTAACTACAGTCGTAGTTTCGGTCGTTGCCGTCAATGTAGTGGATGCTTCAGTGGTTGTTGACACTGCTTTCGTTGTTGACGGCTCACTGCTTGTCGTTTCAACTATTGTTGATACTGTTTCTGTTGTTGAATCTACTGTAGTTGTGTCATCAGTTGTCGTTCCGGACGTCTTTACAGAAGTTGTCGCTTCTGTGCTGGAACGCTCTGTGCTCGCACTAGATGTTGTACTAGCGGTCAGTATCTTGGTTGTCGAGGCCTCGCTTGTAGTAGCCTCCGATGTGGACTCCGTTGTACTCGGTTGAGACATGGATTCCACTGTTGTAAATCCTGTCGTTGTTTCCGTAGTCGACGATGTCGTGGTAGGCTCTTCAGTGGTTGATACAGCTGAAGTTGTTGACGTTTCACTGCTTGTCGTTTCAGTTGTTGATGATACAGATTCTGTTGTTGATACTGCTGTAGCCGCGCCATCGTTCGTTGTTCCAGAGGTTGTCACAGAACTGGCTGCACTTGTAGTAGAAGTCTGTGTGGACGATTTACTTGTCGTGCCAGTTGTGGATGTCGATGTGGTCGGCCCCTCTGTTGTGGTAGGTTCCGGTGTCGACACTGTTGTGTTCGGCTGAGAAGTCGGTTCCCCTGGTGTAACTACAGTCGTAGTTTCGGTCGTTGCCGTCAATGTGGTGGATGCTTCAGTGGTTGTTGACACTGCTTTCGTTGTTGACGGCTCACTGCTTGTCGTTTCAACTGTTGTTGATACTGCTTGTGTTGTTGAAGCTACTGTAGTTGTGTCATCAGTTGTCGTTCCGGGCGTCTTTACTGAACTTGTCGCTTCTGTGCTGGAACGCTCTGCGCTTGCACTAGATGTTGTACTAGCGGTTAGTATCTTGGTTGTCGAGGCCTCGCTTGTAGTAGCCTCCGATGTGGACTCCGTTGTACTCGGTTGGGACATGGATTCCACTGTTGTAAATCCTGTCGTTGGTTCCGTAGTCGACGGTGTTGTGGTAGGCTCTTCAGTGGTTGATACAGCTGAAGTTGTTGACGTTTCACTGCTTGTCGTTGCAGTTGTTGATGATACAGATTCTGTTGTTGATACTGCTGTAGCCGCGCCATCGTTCGTTGTTCCAGAGGTTGTCAGAGAACTGGCTGCACTTGTAGTAGAAGTCTGTGTGGACGATTTACTTGTCGTGCCAGTTTTGGATGTCGATGTGGTCGGCCCCTCTGTTGTGGTAGGTTCCGATGCCGACACTGTTGTGCTCGGCTGAGAAGTCGGTTCTTCTGGTATAACTACAGTCGTAGTTTCGGTCGTTGCCGTCAATGTAGTGGATGCTTCAGTGGTTGTTGACACTGCTTTCGTTGTTGACGGCTCACTGCTTGTCGTTTCAACTGTTGTTGATACTGCTTGTGTTGTAGAAGCTACTGTAGTTGTGTCATCAGTTGTCGTTCCGGGCGTCTTTACAGAACTTGTCGCTTCTGTGCTGGAACGCTCTGTGCTCGCACTAGATGTTGTACTAGCGGTCAGTATCTTGGTTGTCGAGGCCTCGCTTGTAGTAGCCTCCGATGTGGACTCCGTTGTACTCGGTTGGGACATGGATTCCACTGTTGTAAATCCTGTCGTTGTTTCCGTAGTCGACGGTGTCATGGTAGCCTCTTCAGTGGTTGATACAGCTGAAGTTGTTGACGTTTCACTGCTTGTCGTTGCAGTTGTTGATGATACAGATTCTGTTGTTGATACTGCTGTAGCCGTGCCATCGTTCGTTGTTCCAGAGGTTGTCACAGAACTGGCTGCACTTGTAGTAGAAGTCTGTGTGGACGATTTACTTGTCGTGCCAGTTTTGGATGTCGATGTGGTCGGCCCCTCTGTTGTGGTAGGTTCCGATGCCGACACTGTTGTGCTCGGCTGAGAAGTCGGTTCCTCTGGTGTAACTACAGTTGTAGTTTCGGCCGTTGCCGTCAGTGTAGTGGATGCTTCAGTGGTTGTTGACACTGCTTTCGTTGTTGACGGCTCACTGCTTGTCGTTTCAACTGTTGTTGATACTGCTTGTGTTGTTGAAGCTACTGTAGTTGTGTCATCAGTTGTCATTCCGGGCGTCTTTACTGAACTTGTCGCTTCTGTGCTGGAACGCTCTGTGTTCGCACTAGATGTTGTATTAGCGGTCAGTATCTTGGTTGTCGAGGCCTCGCTTGTAAAAGCCTCCGATGTGGACTCCGTTGTACTCGGTTGAGACATGGATTCCACTGTTGTAAATCCTGTCGTTGTTTCCGTAGTCGACGGTGTCATGGTAGCCTCTTCAGTGGTTGATACAGCTGAAGTTGTTGACGTTTCACTGCTTGTCGTTGCAGTTGTTGATGATACAGATTCTGTTGTTGATACTGCTGTAGCCGTGCCATCGTTCGTTGTTCCAGAGGTTGTCACAGAACTGGCTGCACTTGTAGTAGAAGTCTGTGTGGACGATTTACTTGTCGTGCCAGTTTTGGATGTCGATGTGGTCGGCCCCTCTGTTGTGGAAGGTTCCGATGCCGACACTGTTGTGCTCGGCTGAGAAGTCGGTTCCCCTGGTGTAACTACAGTCGTAGTTTCGGTCGTTGCCGTCAATGTAGTGGATGCTTCAGTGGTTGTTGACACTGCTTTCGTTGTTGACGGCTCACTGCTTGTCGTTTCAACTGTTGTTGATACTGCTTGTGTTGTAGAAGCTACTGTAGTTGTGTCATCAGTTGTCGTTCCGGGCGTCTTTACAGAACTTGTCGCTTCTGTGCTGGAACGCTCTGTGCTCGCACTAGATGTTGTACTAGCGGTCAGTATCTTGGTTGTCGAGGCCTCGCTTGTAGTAGCCTCCGATGTGGACTCCGTTGTACTCGGTTGAGACATAGATTCCACTGTTGTAAATCCTGTCGTTGTTTCCGTAGTCGACGGTGTCGTGGTAGGCTCTTCAGTGGTTGATACAGCTGAAGTTGTTGACGTTTCACTGCTTGTCGTTTCAGTTGTTGATGATACAGATACTGCTGTAGCCGTGCCATCGTTCGTTGTTCCAGAGGTTGTCAGAGAACTGGCTGCACTTGTAGTA
Organism: Saxidomus purpurata; assembly: GCA_022818135.1. Taxonomy (NCBI): domain Eukaryota; kingdom Metazoa; phylum Mollusca; class Bivalvia; order Venerida; family Veneridae; genus Saxidomus; species Saxidomus purpurata. Next base: position 2,528,141 of record JAFMSR010000003.1, on the reverse strand, counting down.
GAAGTATGTGTGGACGATTTACTTGTCGTGCCAGTTGTGGATGTCGATGTGGTCGGCCCCTCTGTTGTGGTAGGTTCCGGTGTCGACACTGTTGTGCTCGGCTGAGAAGTCGGTTCCTCTGGTGTAACTACAGTCGTAGTTTCGGTCGTTGCCGTCAATGTAGTGGATGCTTCAGTGGTTGTTGACACTGCTTTCGTTGTTGACGGCTCACTGCTTGTCGTTTCAACTGTTGTTGATACTGCTTGTGTTGTTGAAGCTACTGTAGTTGTGTTATCAGTTGTCGTTCCGGGCGTCTTTACAGAACTTGTCGCTTCTGTGCTGGAACGCTCTGTGTTCGCACTAGATGTTGTACTAGCGGTCATTATCTTGGTTTTCGAGGACTCGCTTGTAGTAGCCTCCGATGTGGACTCCGTTGTACTCGGTTGAGACGTGGATTCCACTGTTGTAAATCCTGTCGTTGTATCCGTAGTCGACGGTGTCGTGGTAGGCTCTTCAGTGGTTGATACAGCTGAAGTTGTTGACATTTCACTGCTTGTCGTTTCAGTTGTTGATGATACAGATTCTGTTGTTGATACTGCTGTAGCCGTGCCATCGTTCGTTGTTCCAGAGGTTGTCACAGAACTGGCTGCACTTGTAGTAGAAGTCTGTGTGGACGATTTACTTGTAGTGCCAGTTGTGGATGTCGATGTGGTCGGCCCCTCTGTTGTGGTAGGTTCCGGTGTCGACACTGTTGTGCTCGGCTGAGAAGTCGGTTCCTCTGGTGTAACTACAGTCGTAGTTTCGGTCGTTGCCATCAATGTAGTGGATGCTTCAGTAGTTGTTGACACTGCTTTCGTCGTTGACGGCTCACTGCTTGTCGTTTCAACTGTTGTTGATACTGCTTGTGTTGTTGAAGCTACTGTAGTTGTGTCATCTGTTGTCGTTCCGGGCGTCTTTACAGAACTTGTCACTGCAATGCTGGAACGCTCTGTGCTCGCACTAGATGTTGTACTAGCGGTCAGTATCTTGGTTGTCGAGGCCTCGCTTGTAGTAGCCTCCGATGTGGACTCCGTTGTACTCGGTTGAGACGTGGATTCCACTGTTGTAAATCCTGTCGTTGTTTCTGTAGTCGACGATGTCGTGGTAGGCTCTTCAGTGGTTGATACAGCTGAAGTTGTTGACGTTTCACTGCTTGTCGTTTCAATTGGTGATGATATAGACTCTGTTGATGATACTGTTGTAGTCGTGCCATCGGTCGTTGTGCCAGAAGTTGTCAGAGAACTGGCTGCACTTGTAGTAGAAGTATGTGTGGACGATTTACTTGTCGTGCCAGTTGTTGATATCGATGTGGTCGGCCCCTCTGTTGTGGTAGGTTCCGGTGTCGATTCTGTTGTGCTGGGCTGAGAAGTCGGTTCCTCTGGTGTAACTACAGTCGTAGTTCCGGTCGTTGCCGTCAATGTAGTGGATGCTTCAGTAGTTATTGAAGTTTCTGTAGTTTTACCATCAGTTGATGTTAGTTTATTCTTTGAAGATGTGGATGGATCAGTAACTTGGGATGTTGTTGATGTGTCATAAACGAAAGGTGCTGCTGTTGTTGTAACTTCAGACGTCGTCGTCTGTAAATCTGTAGTCGTTGTTACATCGCTTGAAGTTATTGCTGTTGCTGTTGTTCCGTTTTCTGTGGTTATGTCTGTTTGTGTCGTAGTTGTCGGGTTTGGTGTAGTGATTGTACTGGCATCTAGAAGACGTCGAGCTCTCCAGATGTTTTGTTCCTTGTTACATTCTAAAAATGGAATAGCAGTCTGGTTACTCAATTGATGTATCAATAGAATAGAATGGTAGTCTGATTACTGTGTGTATTATAAACCAATCGTTATATTACATTTGCGGTCCTTTAATTACCCCTGGATTTTGGACTGTGCTGACATTTGCTGTACTAAATGTTATTAAACACATTTTGTTTATAACATTCGGATAATGTGTTGAAAACAGTACGCCTAGAGAAGAAGGTACGGCTCCATACAGAGTAAGTTGATTAATTCTTGATTGTTATGAAGAAAGAATGTAACTATACTAGAAAGAAATGTGTGGTTCAGTTGTGAAACCTACCAAACCTAAGGACCCATCTTAAGTTGTACAGTAAACACCCTGAAAATTGAACTCTCAGAAAACCGGAATCCTCAGAAAATCGGACGATTTTCAAAGTCCTTTAATTTCTTCTATTAAATTTATTGTATTAAACTCTCAGAATACTGGATTCTCGGAATTCCGGATTCCGGACGGCTTTTACCGACATCTTAAGCCCTGAAAACCGGACGCTTACATGTCACGAATGCTGATACTTATTTTATCAATTATGAAATTGTGATTATAACTGACGAGCATATCTAAGAAATCATCTATTGTTGAGACATAAATATTTTCAGTAAAGGTTTAAAACTGTTTGAACGTTATATCTATATAATATTTACTTTTCAAAATTTAACAAACTGTTAATATGTTAACAAAGCTATAGTAAGCTATCTGTTATTTGTAGTTGTTGCCAACCTTCGTAATCAAGTCAATATTAAACTTTTCATATAATATACATCTATCATCTGAAGACCATCTTCTTTATAATTTCGTACAAATACAGAGCTCGTAATTTTTAGTGGTCCTTGCCATACAAATTCATAAAACATTTTTTTATTTTATTTCAGGGTTAGGCAATGAAGTAACAAGCTGGCTGCTAAAAAGAACACAATGGGTGATGCCGCATGGGTAGCATGCATGGACATATCAAGATCATTTATATTTGATCAGTGTTGATGAGAATGAATCCCGTGAGAAACGTTGATGAGGAGAGAATAATTAATTCTTGTATGAAATGAAGTTTAAAGTTTAACATACTATAACAGGACCATTAACCTTTAGTCAGATGTATAGGCAAACGGACGGACAGAGAGTTGGTCACAATAGCACGGGTGTTACATCTGTGGATTCGGGCTCTTGGCTTAGGTCACTCAGCAAAAAGACAAGGTTTCCACCTTTTATTTGAAGATATTTTAATCAAAATATTTTTATTTAACGTTTCTAGTACATACCTGCATATTGAATATGGATAAGTCCATCGTTAGTCGGCGCCCAGGAGATCGCTACTATATTTGACATTATCAAAGTTGTCGCAAAAGTTGGGGACAAGTTGTTATTAACGATTAATTTATTGTTATTATTATTACTATGTCGTTTTATTAAATAAATATTATTGAAATTGAACCAAAGTATTCACTTGAAACCTTAGACTATCTAACTTCATACTAAAACTGGAAATATTCCCATGTGTGTAGGGAATATTACCGCCTTCACAAAAATGCTCCCACGGAACGTTGCATGTATGACAAACTCATACTTGTAGATGACAATTTAGTTTATTTTCTATATCAACCGAGAAGACAGAAATTTTGAAATATTGCAATCTCATTAAAATCATATCATAATTTACGCTCCTCTACCTAGTTAGCGAAGTGAAGATACTGAGTCTGATTTTAATGAGATTGGAAATAGTGTATTCGTATGCATATGTTGAGTTTCATAGTAAATAAGAACTGGTACATAAAACGACTTGAGGTCATATATAATATAATAGAGCAGTTGTGTTTTCAACGTAAGAAAGAATGACAGGATAAATAGAACATAGTTTGGGAGCGTGGATGGAGAAAGTTTATCTGGCTCGGCTCCGGAATTTATCGAGTTCGCCTTCGGCTCACCCGAAAATCCTCCGCCTTGCCAGATAAACTTTTGCCATCCACGCTACCAACCTATTATTCTCTATATAGAAGTGCGGTCACGTTAAATGGTCACATCGAATACCCGATGGTTTTGACCATTTATACCAACAAATTTTGAATCAAAGGATTGAAACTGGTGGGCTAAGTTGCTCAGAAATTCATGTATTCCCTATGCCAATCAATGAATGATGTGTAGCTTTGAAATGTAGGCGGTTTGCCGTAATAAAAGTACTATACCATTCCTAACCACTGCGGAGGCGAAGAAAATAACTACACTATTTTGCTAACAACTGTAACTGTAGATTATATTTGCTACACAAACTTCTTTTTCTTCAGATTCTTTAATCCCAAACTTCTTTTTGTCATAGACCAAATTACTGATATTTGATGCATATTCATTAATCCAGAGCGGGATCGAGCGGCCCTAAAGGGGAGGTGCATATTGAAATTAAATGAGTACAATTGGTGTCTCAAATCAATGCATAACTTAATCAAAGCGCTGTGAGCGCTGAAGGCCTGGGGGCTATAAATTAACTCCCCTAAAAACAACTTTTGACCTTCGTGATTTACGCTGAACCTTACCTAAAGCGCGGGTCGAAATGTGCATAGGGCGAAATTTAGTATATGACACAGAATTAATGATTCACAAATATATGGGTGGCAGGGAAGTTTGTTTTATTATAAAACGTACGTTAAATGAAAAATAATCACATGGTCAACAATATCAATTGTTTGAGAGAACAATAAAAAATAATTCAATCTGCGCTTTGTTCAACTTCAAGCGATATCTGATGATGTGGATCGAAAATTATTGTGTACCAAGGACAAGACCTTGAAACAGAAATAAACAAAGCAATACCAACAATGAACTATAAATACAGTACTGTACAATGTGTATAACAGGGAAAACCAAAAATGATTCTTGGTTACCTTGTAGTTGTAATCGGTGAAACCGTTCACTGGGCCTTGACATGCAGCGTCCTCGTTAAATGGCGGGTGATTTTGATCACGTGAGTTCCTTCTCGGGAATGTACGTAAATTGTATTTTTTTAACGACATTTATTTTTAAGTAGATATATATGTAATTGTTCGTAAATAAGAAAGTTGTCAATGAAATAACATCAGAAATTTGAAAATCAAACTACAAACTCTTATATCGAATTCCGTACGTTTCCGTAAATTTCCGTAAATATCCGTACTTTTCCGTGATATGCATATGATTATCTTCCATAATCAGCGAACAGCGCAGTAATTTCTAAAACAGAAAAAAATTGTGTAATGCAGCCCGTAAGCTATAGACCTTTCTGCAATCGTTTGAAGTTGTATGCACTGGTTTTTTTTTGTAATATGTTCTTATCGTATGCGACATACAAACAAAAGATTGATCTGGTCTTTCTTGCACTACTTTTCCAAAGCGCATGTTTACAGTTGTTATTCGCACATAGCACAGTTAAATTGTCTGCAGTGTTTGAAATGTGGTTTGCTAACTTAGAAAAACCACAACAAAGCAACGTATGCTGGATGTCATAAATGTATTTTAACACAAACAGTTACAGCTGTACATACATACGACTTTGCATCACGTCTAAACCGCATATAGCACGCTATTGCTGCGAAATGAGTTTTGTCATTGGCCTTACTAAAACAACATACACTCAGTTTTCGAATAAACAAATATATAGCGTTCTTGTGTTTGAAATGGTCAAAACTGAAAATAAAATGGTCGCTTATAACAGGTTTTATTGCATACTACAAATGTTATAAATGGATGTTATGGAAAATGGAAAATATTATTTAGTTCATACTAATTTGTTTTAGTTCCATTTCGTATCTTGCTGAAAATCACTCATTCTCGCTCGCGAGAGTCAGCGAAGTTTTCATTATACTGTAGTGTTCAGGCTTGGGTTCGAATCGGCTCTGCTTAATTTTGTCTCCGAAAAATGTTTGCCAAAATCAAATAGCGGACATTTTCAGAAAACATTCAAGTTTGGCTAATTTGTGCTACACTAGGTTTTTGCTTAAAAAAAATAAGTTTCTGCAGTCTTTGGCTCAAATGCTTTTTCTTCAGTTGACATTTTATACATATGGACATGACGGAAATAGCATACATGTAATAAACTTTTGAAAGAACTGATTTAAAGAACTGGTAAAGAATACGTTATTGCAATATTAAACATCATAATAAAATTAGCAGCAAACTTTGAAATCAAAATGACTTCGAAACAACGTATTATTCAAACAGACATCTATTATGCATAAGAGAAGGAAATAAAACTAACTTGTTAATCCTATCTGTCCTTGCACTCCCACTGTGCAACATCCAAGAAGTAACAGTAAATATAATTTCACCATCTTCTCCCTTAGTCTTATGTTTTTCGAATGAAATAAATTGTCAGCTAAAGAATCTGAACTCAAAAGGATGTTAAGGTATAAGTCCAAAATTTTATATTCCTAACTCTGTGCTTCGACAATTAAATTTTATTTGTAAGCGGAATGTGCTACAGCCTATTAATGACTTCTAAAATCTAGCAACATTGTAGATTTAACTACCCTTACATTAAATGCAGTCGAAATATTTCATAATCGAATTGTTACCTGTATTCACCAATCAGGAAGGATTACCATGATTACACGAAAACATTTATAATTAACTTGAAACTTGAAATCTGATAGGCACTGTATTGAGCGAACCTGATTTCTCTTTTGTTATGTCCTGTTAAATATGTTTTAAATATCTAAATGGTCATATGATTACATAATTATCATGATGCCAACCTGATCGGGTTTCTACGGTGCCCGTGAAGTGACATGTGATACTTTTTTTATTTCGTAATTACGAAATACATTTCGTAAAAACGATAAAAAAAAATTCGTATAAACGAAATCTTATTTCGAAAAAAAGAAATCTTATTTCGTAAAACGAAATGTTATTTCGTAAAAACGAAATCTTATTTCGTAAAAACGAAATGTTATTTCGTAAAAACGAAATGTATTTCGTAATTACGAAATAAGATTCGTTTTTACTTCGTTTAAACGAAATCTTATTTCGTTTAAACGAAATCTTATTTTGTTTTTACGAAATCTTATTTCGTTTTTACGAAATGTATTTCGTTTTTACGAAATAACATTTCGTTTTTATGAAATAAGATTTCGTTTTTACGAAATAAGATTTCATTTTTTACAAAATAACATTTCGTTTTTACGAAATCTTATTTCGTTTATACGAAATGTATTTCGTAATTACGAAATAAAAAATGTAACACATGCCACTTCACGGGCACCGTAGGTTTCAAACGTCTGGGTTATTTTTTATTTTTTTGTTATTTCAGATCAGATTTAATATATAGTTTTATTACCCTTCCAGGAAATTTCCAGCCGTTTGATTGGTCAATGACCCGTTACTTACGGAATTCCGTTTGGGCCACCCCCTTTGAATGTGTTGATTTGATTCGCGATACTCGATGAAAACGCGAAATCACGAAACTACGATAACGAGTACGCGATAACATTATGATGAATACGCGATAGTACGATAGAGAAAACGCAAAAATACGATAGTACGATGATGATAATGTGATATACTATCGTGTTTTCACCATCGTACTGTCGCGTTTTCACCATCGTAATATCGTACTGTCGTACTATCGCGTTATCATCATCGTACTGTCGCGTTATCATTATCGTACTATCACTAAATAATAATAATAATAATAATAATAATAATAATAATAATAATCTCTTTATTTTCAGAAGGTAACTCATTAAGACATAACGAATATTAAGTGCAGTACATTAATAGGTGACACATCTTATATACAATGAGGCTTTCTTAAACAATTTTAAAACAAATTCAAACAAGTATAAACAACACAATATGAATAAGACTATCGTAATATGCATACATATTACATTAAGATATAGAAGTAATGACAGACAAAAAGATTATGTTTCACTTACAATATAAAGTAGGTTGCAAAAAAGTATTTACAATTTATCAGTCTTAAGCAGAAATGCTTTTAAGCTATATTTGAACGCACTGACATTTGATAAAAGTCTTATATCAACAGGTATTTGGTTCCAAATTTCCATACTAGAGTAACTAAATGTCTTCTTGAGATAATTTGTGTTAGGTGTTTTGTGTGTGATATCTTTCCTGGATTTTGACCGCAATTCATAGGCTGTATTTGAGAATATAATTAGATCTTTGATATATGGTGTCAAATTATGAAGAGCTTTATAAACTAATATGCCAGTAAAATATTTGCATCTGCTGGGGAAAGAAAGCCATTTAAGGTTATTGAACATCTCAGACGATCGTGTAAATTTGTTGACATTTAGTATAACTCTGGCTGATCGTTTTTGCAGTTTAGTAATTCTATTTACATCGGTCATGTTAGCTGTGTGCCATGTTAAACATCCATAATCAAATGTAGGTGCAATAAATAATAAATCCTTCAAAATTTAAGAAAAGGAATGGTAATAAAATTGTTATTTGTTTTTTTACCTTGTATATAGGGATATATTACCCGCCTCGACATAATATCACCCTTGCCTAACGGCTCGGGTAATATTAATCTTGGCGGGTAATATATCTTCATATACCACCTCAAGAAACCAAATAACATATAATATACTGTTAATTAAAGCTTCTCGCTTACAGTACCCGGTGAAAAAAAGATCCCTATACTAGAACATAAGATGTAAATGTAATTAATGGCTAGAATCAACAACAAACGTAAAAATCTAGCATCCTGAAAATCTCAATCTTGCAATCATGAATCCCTTGAAGATGTTGGTAGGTTTGGGATTTTCAAAAGCGTTTGTAACGCTTTATAATATGGTATCGTATATTTTAAAATAAACAAACGCTTTACAGGAATGTATACTGGAACATTTTTATTTGACTACATTATTTTCAGAGAGTTTGAAGAACTTTCTTTTACATCAAAATCTGAGAGGGAGTTGCTTGAAATGCATCGTATGATATTAATTAACACGTTATACAAAGGCCTCGGCGGATTTTGATTCGGACATCAATTTTGAAGTGCGGCTTCTAGACTGGAAAGACATTTCAATTTTATTTTTTAAATTAGGAATAAGGGCAATTACCTTCGGAAGTGCTGATGCTCATCTAACTAGTCCTTGATCTTGAGATTAAGGTCAATTGTGTTAAACAGGGCCAAACAGTATTTCGAGGGGTCAACGCGAAACAACCCTATCTTTAAACGTTGATTCTGCTGTCTTGACGTTGACGTTGTGGAGCTGACATGGCGCAGTGGCTACGCGTTCGCCTCAGAATCGAAGGGCCCGGGTTTGATCCCTACCATAGCCATGCTGGTAGTGTCCTTAGGCAAGACACAAATAATTCCACATTGCCTCTCCCTTCGAGGTTGACACCATCTGGAATGAGTCTCGCGAGCGATTAATCTAGGTTGTAAGAACTTGTTTCGCAATCGAGAATAAATAAATTAGTATATATTGACGTTGAACTTACTGGATAAAGTTTCTTGCAAAATTGTTTGCATATTCGAAACTTTTAATGCAGTGACCAGAAAACCTGTATTTGTTTTCTTTATAATGACTTGTAAAAATATGTGTTTCATACAATTTTAACACGGACCGTGATTTTTAGTTAATTATGAAAGGTGTCGACATTAAATTACATGTATTTAGAACTGACATGAGCAGAGACACGGACCAATGCAATATACTATTCTTTTTTTTAAAAGAAGGGAGACAACCTAAACATCAGTTAACTTAGATGCTAGTATTGAGTTGCTCCCCTTGTCATGTTTAAGCTAGTCCTATAATTTTTATGTATCCATTATATGATACAAGTTTAAAATCTTAATTAATTATTCATCTTTTATTTATTATTTAGATAGATCTCATGTTACAAAAGTTACTTGGTTTAAATAGACATTACAGTATTTCAAGTATCATAGTAGTGCTTTATCATGTGCTTCATATTTATCATTAAAATATATATATCTATGAACTATGATTATAAATGTGATTTTTGATGCAATATTATGATCTCACTTGTATATTCGTACATATCTTAAAAAATTACTTGCCTTATAGATTTTAATGTACTACACATAGTAAGGATTTATTACATTAATATGTATCTACGATCCCTGGATGTGCTTCATATCTATGTAAGTCCAGGAACGTAGAATATACATTTGATTCTACGTTCCTGGTAAGTCTTAATGTGTGTATTAATCATATCACATGTGCTTTATTCTTATGTTAATATTACACTTGATGTTACTGTCGGTTAATATAGCTATACATAGCTAATGTTACCATGTTTTACCATGCCGACTTGAAATAAAAATTTGTATCTTGTATCTTGTTCTAACGAAATGCTACGGGGCACATTGTTTGTGCTGTCATCTTAGACCCATTTGCTTGTGAGTAGATTTCTATATCAAGGTGTTATATAATAATGTATTGACCGGACTCTTTGAAATAAGTTGCTTTATTACATTGTTTGTCTCGTAGGTTAAGTGCGTCTATATCGTATAAAGGTCCGTCAGCTCATGATTTACTGTATGATTTGTAATAATTTATTTACCCTCGATTGCGGAAAAAGTTCTTCATGATAACCTAGATTAAATCGGGGTCCGTATATAATCCGTGGAATTATCTAGATCTGTGTCTTGCCTAGGGACACTACCACTTCTTGGGCACTGGTGGGCTCATGAATAACATTCATGCTCATGACTAAAATACATTAAATTTTGTTTTGTTTGTTTGTGCAGTCATCATTATTTTCCCGCACGATGGACTGCGGGGATACGGGAATATGGCAAACTGTCACTGCAGTGTCTACTGAAATTCCGGGGTTTGATTCTCCTATGCGCCAGTCACACCCGTCCGCCAATGAAAAAATGCTCGTCCGCCGATAAAAAAAAACATTGCGGCGGGGGAGGGGGCGCTGGGAGCGGGGGGATTTGATGATAAGACGTTAACAACTATACTTCGGGATTCAATGAACGAAAGTGGAAAAAAAAGATGTCGTCGTGGACAGGATTCGAACCTGTGCGGGCATAGCCCATTTGATTTCGAGTCAAACGCCTTAACCACTCGGCCACCACGACAGTTGCAAAGCGTGCTGTACACAAAATATATAAATAAATTTACTCATAACCGGAAACACATTACTATTCGGATAGTTTGGTTTTTAACTGCAATAAACAACAACATGGCTGACTGGGACGAAGTAAAAAAGTTGGCAGCAGATTTTCAGCGTGTGCAGCTTAGCAGCACTAAACAGAAGTAAATGTCAATGTTAAATACAAATTCTTGCATCCTATCATTCGGTTTTTGTTTTCACATTAATGGTCAGTTTTACTGATCAGTGACTTTGACAGCCACGTCACAGGTGACGGAGCATTGCAAAACAAATTGTAACGCATATGTACAGTACTATGCACCTGTATTCTACCTGCGGGTCGTACCGATAATAGCCTCTTTAGAGGTTGGTGGACCTAATAAGCACAATTACAAACAAACAAAAAGTATTCTACCTTGAAACTGCACCGGATGGCATATTAAAATCGCACCGTCTGTGCGTCCCCACTTACAAATTTGTGTCCGGACTGTAACTCTGTCATGCATTGATGGATTTTAAAATAACTTGCCAGAAATGTCTAGCACATCAAGCCGATGTGTCGCATGGATTTTAAAATTACATACCACAATTATTGAGCACATGGAGAGGACAAAGACTGTGAGACACCTCTTTCGGGGCATTCGTCACTTGTGAGGGATAGCTCTTGTGTTTTCTACATCACACACATTGGACAATTGTAATGATTTTTGGTCTGGGCCCTAGGGGCATTTATTGCCATTTCAGGTATTCCTAACAACTGTCAGACTATCTAAAATGAATTAAGATGATCTCTGCCACTGATTAATTTTAAATTGTATTTACTTTAGATTATCTGAAAGAAATGTGATAGAAATAGTCACACGGCTTATACAGCTGGGACAGTTGGAAGTAATCTATACGATAGACGGTAAAGAATACATTACACCTCAGGAACTAGCCAAGGAAATTAAAGAAGAACTTCTTGTACATGGAGGTAAGGCATAAGTTAGAAATGTCTTTTATATTGATCGTACTCTAGATTTTGCTAAAAATATTAATTTTGTCATGTTTGTGCCATATGAAATTATGTGTAAAATATTTACTTTTTATTGTGTCACCTATTTAATGGACCAAACACTTCTTAAAAGCTTGGGTTTTAGAACAAGAAAAAGCATGAAAAGAGTATGTTTCTATAATCTAATAATTTAAAGGAAGGTTCTGATAGCATAGTCAGGGTTAGGGAATTTGCCTATGGATTAAAAAGAAGAAGGTTCAAATCCTGTTTGGGACACACTTAACCGGGTATGTCGGACTCATAGCATAGTCAGTATGGAAAATACAAGTTGCAAAAACATTTTCTTCCTACAGTCTAGAATGTTCATGTTTAAAGTTTAAAAATCTCTTACAGGACGTATCAACCTGGTAGAGTTGACCCAGATACTGAACATAGACTTCAGTCATGTGGAGAGTAAGGCGAACGAGATTGTCAACCAGGAGAAGAACATTGTGCTCGTGCTCGGACAGCTTGTCGATAAGTGAGTAACGATATATCAAGGTCTGACCCAGAAACTGTGTTATGTACAGTACATTTACAGTTTCACATTCAGTCTGCAATGTGCTCTTCTGTACTTTTATACTGCTTTTATAACCCCACCAGTATCACTTGCATAAATCACAAATACGTACGCGTTAGTGTATAGTTTGAATAATTGAGTAGTTGAAAAATGTGATACAAATGTAATGCTGACTTACTGTATATTCTTGCAGGAGTTATATGGACATGCTTGCTGAGGAGGTCAATGATAAATTACAAGAGAAAGGTCATGTGACCATACCAGATCTCATCAAACAGTATGATCTACCATCAGAATTTCTAGTCAAGGTATTCTATAAATGTATATAGGGTTGACTGTTGTGTAATTTTGATGGTTGAAACAATATATGTACAGTAAATTTCCTGTTCTAAGACCACCCTACAGACAAGCATAAAGTGGTCTTAATATTGAAATGGTCTTTTTATTGAGACCTTTTTACTATAAAATGGGTCATTTGGTTTCGAGATGTTTGGTCTTAATAATGGGTGGTCTTAATAGCGGAACTTCACTGTAGTTTTTAGTGGTCTTGCAACAACTTTCAATGGGAATATATGAGTTAACTGTTTTATAACTTTGATATGTGCAGTTTTTAATGCTATTTTTAATCATCACAAATTTGCGATATTTTTTTTAATGTTTACGGTGTTGCCTGTTGCCATTAAAACTGTTACCATTTAAAAATGCGTGCACTGTGACAGATATGTAATTTATTCTGATGAATTATGGATGATTGAAAATAGTAAGATTTTGAAACGGTATATATGATATTCAATAGTTGCATATTAAAAGGCGTAACCAATCAGAAATAGCATTACACCCTGAGTGCACACAAGTACTTAATCAGTGTCGAGTGTGTATTAAGTGAGGGGTAGGTAATAGTCACAATAACTGAATCTTGTTTGTATGTTTTAGAACCTACATTCCCGGTTAGGAACTATAATCAAGGCTCAGGTGGACAGTTATGACACAGATGTTATATTTACTGATGCTTTTATAGCCAGATTGAGAGGACAAATCAGAGGGGCATTTAGTGCGGTAACCAGGTACGTAGTGTCACTGCTTTCTATATTGGATTATCCTTTTAATGCAGTAATTTGAGGCTTAAATGTTTTACTTAAAATTTATTTCTGTGCTTGTGCATAATTAAATGAATGTAGGAAAGCTTTTAGTTTAGGTTGTACTCCTTATTTAGCTCGATTGTGAAAAAAGCTTGTAGCTTATAGAACCCCCCGAGCCCCCTCCCTGAAAAAAAAAAATTTTTTTTTAAAAAAAAAAAAAAAATTGACCCCCCAGTAGGGCTTGAATCTGCTTGCTTTTCATGGTCAGGAATATCCAAATATAATCAAACCTGGCTTTTTAAAGTCAAAATGACAGCAATATGTGTCAGACAAATTTGCCTTTCTTTATAGTACAAAATACAAGTTGAAAATGTATTGTTGAGGCAAAGTAGTTGTTGAATTAATAGCTCATATGTCTAGTAATAAAGTTATGTTATGATTAGCTAATAATTTCATCTGCATATATAATAAAAATTACAACAGAACTTGTTTTGTATTCCTAGTTAAGGCAGCTAATTATGAGTTAAGATATAACGGTATCATGTTTTTCTATTACAGACCTGTTCTGGTTGGCTCATTTATTCAGCAATACAAGCTTCAAGAACGTATCTTTTTTTGTAAGTAGTTAAAGATGCATATACACAATTTATGTAAAATACAGGTAATGAAATGGATCCTTATTGCAGTAAACTGTGGACTTTTGTTATCTAGTCCTCTTTTAAGTCTAATTCCTTTTTATCCTTAAAAAAATAAAAACAACATTACTGATAGAACAAGTCAAATGTTTGAACGCCGCCAAATGGAGTAAGGGTTGCGATAATTAGTAATGTTGGATTAAATGTATGGTGATTCACTAAACCTAATCTTTTTGCCTAATTTTGTATATGGCTGACCATTTGTTAATGTTTAATGCCAAAAAAAAAAATGATTCTACGTCAACCCCCCGTCTATAGGCTTGTTTCCTCTGTATTGAAATTGGCTGCTGTCACATTATTGAATTATCAAATCATTGAAATAAAATTTTTTTTTTATGTTCCTAAGTTTGGAATTGTAACAATAAATTTGCTTCAATTTATATTATTCTTGTACGAAAGAAAAATACTTTCAGATATAAATTAATGTGTTCCCCTATATCAATAAAGTTGATTCCGCCTGTCGAGGTTTTGATCTCTGATCTCCCCCCCCCGCGTGCCAGGCAGATTCATAGCACTGCGCTATCCAGGCATTAAATTCAGAGCGTATATCTTCATTAGTTACCAATACGACGTTTGTTTCGAATGGCAGTACAATTTATGTAAACAAACGAATTTAACTTCCCAGACACTTTAAATAAGAAGTGGACACTCATAAACTTGGTAGTTTAACAGTAAAGTATATTCAAATATCTGTTAGAAAAAATTGTCTGCTTGTTAAAAATATTTCAAAGTCGGTTTAAAGGCTATCTTCAGTCCCCCCCCCCAGTCCCCCCCTGGCAGAATCTCAGTCGCTCCGGGAAAATCCCCCCCCCCTTCTGAAATTTGCCTAACGCCCCGTAAACTATCACATTAGTCAGTTTTATCTATTTCTTTTTTTTATTTATCATTCAATATTCAATCAAAAACCATCAAGTTTTTTACATAGATGAGAATTGTTAAACTCCTTTGCGAACCCCCTAAACCCCCCCCCGGCCCCCCCCCCCCCCTACCGCTTCCCCCCGCCCCCGCCCCTACCCCCTACCGTAATTTTAATATGGCGGTTCATTTGCATAATTAATTCATAAATGCTACTAAAAATAACATCGAGTCATTCGTTTAAAATCGTCTATTTCCGTAAAATTTAGACTGGTTCGCGATCTCAAATCAATAGACCGCTTGTTACAAAGACACAGAAACAAAAAAAGCAGTTAGACCCCATGGAAATTTTACTTACTGCATTCCAAAAGCACCGCCTCCTGGCGGCGCGTAATAATGGTAGAACAACAAGAACTGATTTCTTGTGTCAAATTTGACCATTATTTGTTAAGTATATGATGTTATAAATATGTTGTACTTATAGCATGTTGTATAATTTTCCCTTTATATTTTTTTCCTAAAGTCATTTCAGCTGGTCCTCCCAAAGGTGTTTGCTAATTATTTTATGTCAACCAATTGCAGTTGATGGTTATGGTTCTTTAAAGAAGTGATTAATTTAACTATAATTTGCCAAAAGCCTGTTTTAAGTGATCTGTAAAACTGAGCACATTTAGTATATTAGTGCCCATAACATAATGTCCGCTGGGACAGCATCCTCTGCTCATATTATTGCAGGCTGCTGCCCCTAAACCCCTGCTTGCTGATTTCAGACAATAACTGATCCAAAACCAACAGTGTAACAATAGTCTTAATCAGTGAGAACCGCTAAAGTTAAAACTACCTATAAATAATTGATAAATAATCATATAATATACTATATTATTTCAGCAACCCTTGAGGAACTAGTGAATACCAAAGTGTTGGCAGGAACCCTGTCTGGGAGACAAGATAAGGCCACTTATATTCCTGACATTTACACAAAGTCACAGAATGATTGGGTAGACAGTTTCTTCAAACAAAATGGTTACCTTGGTAAGAAAAAACACAAGCCTAGCTGTGTTTAGGATTTGTGATCAGTTTGGACCACATTAGCTTGTACATGCATGTGGTTTGAATGAACACTTATCATTGCATATCTATCATAAATAAGTTACGACGTAAGTAACTTTTATAGAAGTGTATCAAAGCTATGGTTGGTTCAGCTGGTTTTTGAATGGCAGTCTTCATTTAATGTTACCCAAAGGCTAAAACCTTTACCTTAATGTAGGAACAAAAGAGCTTTGATACAGGCTGATTAACAATTTTATCAGCTGCTTTCAGATTTCCTGTAAACTTGGCAAAAGTGTTCATTTATACAATTTACAATATTAAATTAACAAGCTCATAGTTTAGGGTTTACAGTTATATGATATAACCTTTCATATTTCCTGTATATATCACAACTGTTTTGGTTTGCGATTTACAATATTTAATGTTTATTTTGTAGAATATGATGCATTGAAGAGATTAGGAATCACGGATCCAAAAGATTTCATCAAAAAACGTTTTAAAACTGAGCATGTAGTATATCTGAGCACGTGCTGCACGGGTTCTTCCCTACAGGACCAGATCGAGGCTAGCGTGGAGGAGGCTTTGGCAGACGGTTCCTGGGTAGATATAATGGTAAGTATATGAGCACCATGGTATCATTTTGATGGGCAGAAATACTTAAGTTGTTTCAAAGATGAAAGCATTTTTTTGTCTTTTTTTTAATAAAAATAGCCACTACTGTATTGGAACCAACAGTAGCTATTTTTATACTAATGATAAAAAGAAGACAAATAAATGATAATTATGCCCCCGAAGGGTGGCATATTAAAATCGCACCGTCTGTCCGTCTGACCGTCTGTCCGTCCGTCCGTCCCGCCTCCGTCCGCCTCCGTCCGCGCGTCCCCCCCCCCCCACTTACAAATTCGTGTCCGGACTGTAACTTTGTCATGCATTGAAGGATTTTAAAATAACTTGGCACACATGTCTAGCACATCAAGACGGCGTGTCGCGTGCAAGACCCACATCCCTACCTCAAAGGTGAAGGTCACACTTGGAGTATGAAGGTTATGGAATCCTCTATATATGCACACATTCGTGTCCGGACTGTAACTTTGTCATGCATTGAAGGATTTTAAAATAACTAGGCACACATGTCTAGCACATCAAGACGCCGTGTCGCGTGCAAGACCCACGTTCCTAGCTCAAAGGTCAAGGTCATACTTAGAGTTTGAAGGTAATGGATTCCTCCATATAAGCATATATGCACACATTCGTGTCCGGACTGTAACTTTGTCATGCATTGAAGGATTTTAAAATAACTTGGCACAAATGTCTAGCACATCAAGATGACGTGTCGCGTGCAAGACCCACGTCCCTAGCTCAAAGGTCAAGGTCATACTTAGAGTTTGAAGGTAATGGATTCCTCTTATATAAGCATATATGCACACATTCGTGTCCAGACTGTAACTTTGTCATGCCTTGAAGGATTTTAAAATAATTTGGCACAAATGTCTAGCACATCAAGACGACGTGTCGCGTGCATGACCCACATCC
This sequence comes from Saxidomus purpurata, assembly GCA_022818135.1. Taxonomy (NCBI): domain Eukaryota; kingdom Metazoa; phylum Mollusca; class Bivalvia; order Venerida; family Veneridae; genus Saxidomus; species Saxidomus purpurata. Next base: position 2,510,507 of record JAFMSR010000003.1, on the reverse strand, counting down.
CTACCACAAAGGTCAAGGTCACACTTAGAGTTTATAGGTAATGGAATCCTGTATATATGCATACTTTGTGTCCCGGACTATAACTTTTATTATGCTTTGAAGGATTTTAAAATAACTGTGCACAAATGTCTAGCACATCATAGCGGATGTGTCGTCGTGCAAGACCCAAGTCCCTACCTCAAAGGTCAAGGTCACACTTAGTGTTTAAAGTAATGGAATACTGTATGCATGATTACTCTGTCATGCATGGAAGGATTTTAAAATTACATAGCACATTTATTGAGCACATGGAGAGGACACAGACTGTGAGGCACCTCTTTCGGGGGCATTCGTCACTTGGGAGGGACAGCTCTTGTTTTGATCTAAATCCATACTTGTCACACAGGTGTTACCTTGGTTTTCACACTGCAAGGCTCTTACTTCAAGATGCGATTCTTTTAAACTAATACAATAACGCAAATCCCATCAACAAGTTGATCAAGAGGGTGGCATTGCCAGATATCAAGATTACACAAGAGAGGTTTGTGTGTAATCGTGATATTGGTCATGATCATAACATTGCACCGATAACAGGTCAACTGAGTTAACAACACACAAAACAAGCAAGAGCTCTTGTATTGTTCTTTTACATGCTTGACATGTAATTCTGGTCATTCAGTTGAAATTCATAGATTATATATTATACCATTTGTTTTTTTTCAGCCATTGCTCCCCTCAGTGTTTAGTCCAAAGGATGCTAATGTGCTTCTGGTTGGGTGTTTGAAGGGTCATTCAGGGGCCATTGTCTGTTGTGAGACCATCGTTGCTAGTGATAAACTTATCTCACAGTGCTCAAAGCCATTCCCTAGACTTATGGCAATCAAAGCAGAAAAGGTAAATTTCTAAGTTTAAAATGATTCATGATTTGACTTGAAAAATAGTTTGGTTTTTGGAAACATTTTCAGTTATTTCCATACAATTTATATATTACTGTGTGCTTGTAATTTTCTATGTCTACATTTAAAAATGATGTCAAGTAGGTTAGAAGCTAAGTTTGTGATCAAGTGGTGTTGCTGACTTGAAATCTCTAAATATCTCACTGATTGGGTGTCATGGGCTTGAGCCCAGATACTGACCTGACTCTGTTTGTGAAAAAAAGTTGGCGTGGAGGATGGGAGTCAAGTACTGGTCCTTTCCAAGAGGTAAAGGTAAGGTTAACTGCCTGCATTCAGATAACTGAAATTCTCTTGATACAGCGTGTAAAAGGCAAAAAATAAGTAGATAAAATGTTGTAATACAGTATGAATGCTTTTACAGCTGTTTGAACTTCTTAACCTTATGCTTACAGGATGCTAAAAGTCACCCAGTGTTCAAAGGGATAACAGAAACAGAAGCTTCAGCTAGATCTGAAGGTGCCAGTGGCCATACAAAGGAGGACAGAAAAGATCAGCGCCGTAAAAAGGCAGCAGGTGGGTGCAGTTTTCAAAAAAAAACTGGATGATATTAAATTCAAGAAAAGTAGCTGGGTGAGTGTGTTCAAGTTGCCCAGTAATTTCACAAACTCCTGGCTCTTGTCCATGTATCAATTAAAACAACCTTTGATTTTGTAAAAGGTTGCCCACTGGTGATTTACTGACTGAAAAGTGAATCCTGCAGATAGTGATCAGAGTAACAGGAGTGTCTGAAAAGTAAATAGTACAAAAATGTATGCTATTTAAGCACTAAGGAGCACATTTGCCACATATAAATTAACATGGAAAAGAGTGATATAAACAACCAAATAATATAAAAACAAGTTGAAATAGTTTAAATGAATCTAAACAAGAAAATGATTCTTAGCAGCTGGAAGTGGAAGTACAAAGTCTGGTGGCGGAACCCAGGGTCGAGAAATCAAAACAAAATCAGTAAAGAAGAAAGGTTATAAAGGTCGTGACAATGATGATTCGGACGAGGAAATGGCTGCCAAACCAAAGTCAAGGTCAATGGAAATAGAGTTCATGACCTTGGAAGAGATTGAAGAGGTGTTAAGGAAGGATGATTCCCTGACAGATTGTCCTGATGAACTTGTCTCAGAAATAGCTGGACAGTTAATCAGGTAGGTGGATTTAAAATGGTGCAACAGTTAATCAGTGATTTCAGAATTTTGTTTATATATACACTGATCCCCTAATTTAAGACTATAGCAAGTCTCAATAATTTTAATGTCTTTTTGTTCATGAAAGAAAACAGTGTCTAAATTATGAATATGCAAACTATCATAGTAGGAAACAAAATAGTACTGCATTTCATTTAAAATAATTGGTAGTACCTGCACTTACAAGGGTAAATGTCAATTGGGCCATATAAGACATGAGTCTTTTCAGAATTTACACTCTTTGACATGATAATAATTTTCCTCCATTAATTATACAGTGAAAGCTAGTTCCTAACTAATACTATACTGGAGGGCTATTTTGTGTATGAATAGAGTGAATACTTAACAGTTGACATTCATAAATACATGTACATGTTACAGAAACCAAGCATTTTTGTTTTTCATCTTTTTCCAGACCTCTTACCAAAGAGTACCAGGATGTTGCCAAATCTATATTCCTCCAAACCTCAGGAGTATCAAGTCATGAAAGAAAGAAAACTAACGTAGAATTGAAAGAAAAATTAATAGGGCTGTGGACAAATGCTAGATTATTTGAAAAGGGATTAAAATTATTTAATGGTAAGTTAAATTGGGCAGTACTGTATAAATATCTTAAAGATTAATGAAATGAACTTTTTTTGTTTTTTAGCTAACAGTTAATTTTTTATGTTCATGAAATTTAAATAAGTTTAAAATGAAATAGCAGATAAAAAAATTATGTCATTAAGCAATAATGTTCATGATAGTTGTTGTGTGGGTTAAACGCCCGTTTTAACCTTATTTCAGTCCTTTTTACCTTACTGTCATTCATGGCAATGACCAATACTAGAACCCTATTCTCCGTAACAAACTGACAACTTTTTTACATAAAGGGACATGTTCAGTAGCAGGTATTGAACCCATGACCCTTAATCAGAGAGATGTTACAGTGATTTCAAGTCAGCGACTCTAACCACTTAACAACAGGGGCTGGTAGCTGGCATACAATAGAGCTTTAACCCTAAATTTTCTAAAATGGACTTGTATGTCTATTAGTTTTGATAGTACTATGACTTGTTCTTTGTGGTGCTCACACTGACTGAATAGGGAACAGTGCAGATTGCACTGATCATGATCTGCACTGGTAACAAAGTGATTTATCAACTGGGTAATAGCTACTGTAAGGTAGTAGATGAGTACTTCTCATGTAATTACATATTTCTGTGGACTAGAAGATATTGCCTTTTGAAGTAATCCCTCTTATATATATTTTTTCCGTCCATTGTAGATGACACACAGATAAATCTTGTACGACATTTACTGAGAACTGTGTGTACAGATATCACAAACTTAGTACTGAACACCATAGCAACAGATCATATGTTATCAGTGGTCGATGAAACACAATTCACAAATGAGGTACGGTATAGTGTATTTACTCCTCTATAATAAGAGAGCCCTTGATGTGATCCTTGTGAGGTATTGCGTCCTTGGTTTATCTGTAAGATATGTAGCTTTTGTAGATATTTTCTTTTTCTTGTTTTGTCCAGTGTTGTAGTTGTTTGCTTAAAGAATTATATTACAGTCAAACCTGTAAACAACGGACACTTTCCTTAAGAAGCTAAAGTGGTTTTTGTTGATGGGTGTCTTTATTGGTACATGTGAAATCTGAAAACAAATGATTACTGTTTTCACCCTTAATGAATTGAGTTTGATTTTAATACCAAACTTCACTGCTTTTGTTTTGCCTTGTAAAAAAAACAAAACAACTAATACTTACTTAATATTCTTTTTCATCAGTCAATAGTTGAGTCCAGCTGTGGGAAAAACCATCACTTTTCTATTTATAGTCATTCTTGAAAGAAGAGAAATATGTGTTTCTGGTGTGGAACTTTGCTATTTTATGAATGATATAATGTTACTTATGTTGTTTGTAATGGATGAGCAGAGTATGGGTTCAGATCTAGCTACTTCAACACTCAGGCAGATTTGAATCAATGCTTCACTTAGCTAATGTTGATATTTCCCACAGCAGGGCATATATAAACCTAGTTGTTAAATAGCCCTTATTCACTTTCTGTTACAGAGCCGGGCTAAAGTCATAGGGAAATTACCTGGAGATGTGCAGGGAGGTTTACTCAAGTTGAATACTTCACTAAATGGAAAGGTATGCAGTTATATATACAGAGTCTGTAGCTGTTGTTAACTTCAGTTAATGATGGCATAGAAGTCTTAAAATTGTGAATATACATTGTTTACATCAACAAATTTAGTAAACAGAAAGGTATGGTTTTGATGATACATGTACTGCTTTCTGCCACCATCTTTAGATCAGGTTATTTAATTTTACTTCTATACATTAATCTTTTTTACCAAAAGTTAAGAAAATTTATGATAAAACAATATCTGTAGTTTGAAATAAGGACTTTCGTACTGATAGTGACATGTCAAGTTTAAACATCTAGAGCCCAGTTAGAAGAAAGGTATGCCTAAACAACTTTTTGTTTGTGATAATTTTTTTTTTTTTGAATTTATAGATCTCTTCTTATGGTTTATTGTTTAATCACTGATCTTGTTTCATTTCCAGTCTTTAGATGATTTTTTCAACTGCCTGGACGTATTATGTGGAGCTTCACATCTGGGTATACTTCTGAAGAAACCAGATAAAAAGAAGGAAAGGTAATATAAGAGTGGGGTTGAGGTCTTCATGGGTTTTCTTTAATGTGCCTCAAGATGATTCCAAGACAGGTACTGTAACGGTCAAGGTCATTATTCTAAATTCAAGGTCATTTCGCACTTACTTTTTGCTTTTTGTCCAGTTGGTTTTGCATGAATGAATTTAAGAATAACTTGGCACAAATATATTCCTTGATGGTGAATTTTATATTCATACTTAAGTATTCTTGATTGTGAAACAAATTCTTACAACTTAGATTAATGACGGTTGAGATTTTTGCAATCAGCCTCAGTCATAGCAGACAGCACTATTGTTTTATTTCAGACAACTAACATTCAGTCACAGACAGGCATTGTGTGACCAGATCACCATGGAGACAGATCCGGCGATGACGTTGCATCTAGCGTGTGTTATATTATTTCACAAATTTACACAGTGTATTATACATGTTCCGGGTAAATGTGTGCCTCAGATTGTGATGTTCCTCAAAGACCATTTGGAACCTGAGAAGATCAAGGAACTAACAATGCTACAAGGTATGGTTGATCTCTAAAATCTGTTTAGGCCAATAAAAGAAAAATGTGTTTTGGGTCCCCATGCAAAGAAAATTAAGGTCAGTCGGTCCGTAGCTTTTTAAAAAAATTATTATATTTTGCCTTTATTTACATGAAAATACGTCTTTTTGATCATTTTCTTATAAAAAAAGTTTAAGGTCCGCATTAAAAAGTTATGGAAACCGGAAACACATATTTTTTTTCTGGCCTTAGATTCATATTCGTATGGGTTGCTTGGTGTCCGGGAGAAACAAAACTTCATTATGTTAAGCATGAATGTGGTCATTTTTATGCCCGACGTGGCTATTAAAAGGGAGCTATCCTACTCCGTCCGTCCGTCCCATTTGTCCGAGCTAACACCAAAGTACTTGAGGGATTTTCTTCAAACTTAATTACACTCAGCTACATTTCAGAAGTAGTGTGTAAGAGCAATGGCTCTGAACCTTGCCTACTTTTTTATCCTTTATCATTTAACTTCCATTTTGTACAGAGCATAACTCCAAAAGTACTTGAGGTTTATAACCTTAATACTCTGATAAGGCTTAGTAGGAAGTTTTGCAAGAAACTTACCTGGCCTCTTTTATTATCCCTTTAGCAGATTTTTGTCGAGCATAACAAAGGTTTAGGGATTTTCTTCAAACTTGATACACACATCACTTAGTAGGAAGTGCGTTTCCAATAATTACCTTGCCTACTTTTAGAGTTATTCCCTTTGCTTTGAGTTAGCTAACTCCAAAGTACTTGAGGTTTACTTCAAACTTAATGACACTGTCATCAATTGCAGGAGTGCATAGAGGACAATAGCTCTGTCTTGCATTTTTAAGAGTTATTCCCCTTTATGATTTACTTGAAAATACAATTTCGAACATAGCTCAAAAGTCCACTTGGGATTTTCTGCCTTAACCCTTTGAGATATTGCACTTGGTGGAAGTGACTGTTCAAGCAATACTTTTGCATCTTTTAAGTTATCCCCTTTATCAGTATGGCAAGATAAGCTCCAAAACTACTGTCAGGGATTTTTTTAAAACTTAATATGATGCACTTTTATAGACTTAGAACATTAACTTACTTGTACTTTTAGAGTTATTCCCCTTTTGTTGACTTGAAATGTTTGAGATATTAACTTCAAAAGTTGGAATACTTGAAGGTTTACCATCAAACTTGATTCCCTAACATAGGGCAGTAGTAGGTAATGCTGTCAAGGAATAACTTTACTTTGCCACTTTTAGAGTTATTCCCTTTTAGATTGACTTGAAAAACATTTCAGTAACTAAAATTACTTGAGCATTTTCTTCCAAACTTAGTACACTAACTTAGAACATTTGTAGAAATTACTTTGAAAGTGAGCACTAACTGTACCTTCCTACTATTTGTAAATACAAAAATAACATAACTATACTGATGAAATTAATTATTTTTGAAACCTTTCTATTGCTTAGTCTTTTCCACTTACTTAAAAATGTACTTGCATGCCCTTAACTGTATGGCTTTTAAGGATTTATTGCCAAGTAAAACTAAAGTACAACCTTCTGGTACTCTTCCCACGGGGGTACCTGAACATGGCTCTTGTTAGATTAGACATACGAAAAAATATGTTTAAACTGGCCTGTGTGTTCAAGTGGTAATGGTAGCTGATTTTTAATCACTTAGATTTTAAGTGATCAAGTCTTTGGTTCAAGTACCACTACCAGGCTGATGTATGAGAAAGTTGACAGTTTCTTACAGAGGATGGGAGTCTAGTACTGGTCCTTGAAAGATGGTTAGGTGAGCTGCCCGTCTGCCTGTAAATTACTGAAATTCTGATAAAGTGGGTGTTAAACCTCCATAGAAAAAATCTAGTGTAAATTTTAGGGTCTCAGCAACTGGCTTGAAAAATATGTATGAAAGACGTATTTACCTTCACTAATTGTCTTCCTCAGTAACCAGGTTCCACATGTATGCAGTTGCTTAAATATATATGGTTTCAGGCCTGGGACTTGGGAGTTATATCCTCCACAAAACAAAATACCCGGTATGTCTTTACAGTTTTGTAATCAGTTACCATAAGAGAACCCCACTCTGTTAATCTATATTTACTAGTTATACAATATTAGAAGAAATATAGCTGGCATGCCTTACAAAGCAGCATTGGTTATTAGAAATTTGTACTGGCAATAAAAGTTATTGGAGCCACGCTGTGCTAAATGTACAGGTCACTTACACATTACAGACAGCTTGTGTATCAATATAGCGCTTGTATTTATAGACATCCTAAAACTAAACACTTTATTACTTTCTTTTTACAATGCCTACAAATACAAAAAAAATAAAGATAAGCTGTCATCACTTCAGGGATATATAGAGTAGCATCTTATATTATAGTTCTATACAATTTTGAGATAACTTGGAGGACCTGTTTATGGCAAGAAGTCTGTCATAGACATTTGTGTAAAATGCAGTATGTTTGAAAGTTTGGGGGAAAAAAGCAGGAGTAAACAACAAAAGTGCCAACTAAAGTGGTTTAATGACTAGTTTCTAGAATTGGTATTAAATACATAACTTTGTGTACAGTTCACTTACTGAAGCTACATGAGAAAGAGGCTAACCCCGCAGTAACAAAACAGGAAGCGTGTAACGTGTTACTGCAACAACTCATAGCTGGGAAATACTCCTCACTTGGTGGTTTAAGAGGTCATATTCTATTTTTCTCACCTGTGTCTACAGAATCTTAGTTTAGTTATGCAACCCCTAGTCTTACTCAACACCCACTTATGGACCTATATATACATGTTTTCATCTTTGTATATCAATATATACTTTTCTTGCATATCGGATCGGCATTTCCGGTGATTTTACCCATGCCAGATATGTCGGTCTGGCCCCCCCCCCAACCTCCTATGCCAACACCTCAACTCCGCCCGTAACATTATAAACATTGTGACGTCACTTTCCCAAACACAATGTCTGAATTTTGTTTGTTTGATATAAGAATGCACCGTTTTGAAAAGTTTGCATTTAGCAATCTACTTTATAATGCAAGACGGTATGCAAGAAAAAATTTCAATCATGAATCATTTGGTTTAGATGGAAATATCCGTTGCCTCAGGTAACTGTTTTGTGGGAACTCGGCAGAGTCTCGTTCCTGCGAAAACAGTTACCCTCAGGGAGGTATATCGATCTGAACCGTGCCCCCCCAGGAATTAAGTCTCCTAGTTGAACACAGTTATCTTAACACTTTGTTTGACAGCATTTGTTACCCTAATCTATCCCATTTAGCTGCAGTGAATTATGCACTGTAATATATAACACACCAGCTCCAATTCTCCTTTCATTGCCATTTACGACATTATTCTTAAATGTTTATTTTGCCACAATCTTGCTCATTTGAAGAATTTTTAGAGAACTCGTGTGAATCTGCATAATTTAATGTAAAATGTCAGTACTTTACAAACTACTGTATAACCAATTTACTTAATAACGTTTAAACAAAATGCTCAGTGTAATGTAGAAATTATGGTAGAGAAAATGTTGTATACAGTCTAGAGTCAAAGCAGAATGTATTTTTAAATTCGTCGATTCTGTTCAAGTGATTTATAATTATTATTTGAACAAAACTTATTTTTACAGATCTTGTGATAGCTCAGCTACAAAAACAACAACAACAATCGACGGAAAATGGAGAGGCCCAGGATGTTGATACTATAGAAGGATCTGTTGCAAAGGTCAAGGACATCGCCTTGACAACCAAGAAATCTACACAAGGTGCGACTGCAGCGGAAGATTGAAAGCAGAAAATAGACAGAAGAAGATACATATAACTGGGCTGACTACTGTATTGTTCCTTTCTTTTTCTATATACATGACTTTTCACAGTCGAACATCAGTGTTTTATTGTGGAGATTGGACAGTCAAAACAACAGTTAAAAAAAAGGATACCAGTGTTCATAAAAATTATTAGTATAATAAGAGCAACACTGTTACAATTCGTGCAATGGGAGTACGGTACATTTCAAGGGCTGATAATGAAAATATGGTATCTGCATACATATAAATATGCAGATACCATTGTTTCATTATCAACCCCGCATTGATATTTTAATTGGCTCTTCTTTTTGTCAGATTCAAGCTGAAAAATTTATGTGGTAACTGACAGGCAAGTAAGGTCAACTTCAGTATAAACTTCATAATTAGAAAGTAAATAGTTGAATGAATAGAAAATGATAGGATAATGTATCACTGTGTGGGGGTATTAAACTATATTTTCAGTTTACATAAAGGATTTGTATGGGAAATTTTTTGACTTTGAAATACTTTCATGACTCAAATAAAGGAAAAGAAGAAATTTGGAGACAAATTCTGGGAAAGAAATAATTTTATTTTTGAATTTTGGTTTACGCTGTAGTATACTGCATGAAGTCTGAACTGATTCTATTTTTACTAACTTTAGAGGATCAATAACATTTGTGAATTGATAATTTGCACTAGAAGTTGGACTTTTGATGATTAACTTATTGAGCCACAGCTTGGAACATGTAGATATATACACTTCAGTATGTAAAATGTAAGAAAATTGGAAGAAAAAATTGAAATTTTGGCACATTTTAAAATGCAGAGACTGGTTTGTCTTTGGTTTATGCATAAGGTACCTGGACAATCATTGAACATGGAATAAAAATGAAATCATGTAAGACTGGAATGTCCAGATACTATTTTTTTATTGATGTAAATTATTTAACAATATATTGTTAACAATTTGTTGCAAGAATAAAGTATATTAAAGCAAAGAGCTTCACTTTTAATTTAACCAGAACATCATCATCTGTTGGAATATGTTAAAGTTACTCTTAAAACCAACTGGTTTAACTTCTCTGCAAAGTTTTATAAAAAACTTGTTTAAAGTTTAAAATTGTGCCTAAAATTAGTGTGAGAGATAGACTTGGCAAATTTACTGTGACCCTTACGGTTGAGCAAAGAGGTAATATCAAACAATCTTTAATCACCGCCATTGTACAATCCTGAGGTGTAAAGTGGAACTGTTGCAGTTTTGTCAAGGTCATATATCTAGGTCAAACATATATTTGCTTCAGTTCTATTGTGCACTGGAGGGGTTTCAGTCTTATTCAGATGTAGTTAATATTACCATACCAAATAAAAATGTGGTTAACAGAAATATGCAAATACTATCAGGCCCCTGGTTTCAAGGGAAAACTTCCTTATCCAGCAGTCTGTGGTCATGGTAACATAAATGTATTATGGTATATCTAAATTTTACTGACAACTTTCTTTTACCAGAATGACCAAGTGATACTGAAGGACGCTGGATGAGTCAAGTTTTACTGTACATGATTTACATGCATCTGGAACAATTCTGTTTTGTGCAAACGCCTGAAAATAATTCTCAAAAATTAGTACAAACTAGCTTTTTATTTGAACTTTTTCTGTACATTAACACAGTTTATGGACAAGTGAAGAAAAGTCAAACATAATAAACAAACAATTGCAAGTGAATTATGTACTTGAAGCATGTTGGAACACAACAGTTAATGCCAAGAAAAATGTCACACTTTGTTTACATTTGATAAACTATATTTTGTAATAAATCTTCGAAAGTGCATACCCAGTCAAGTTTTGCTCCAGATTTGCGGTTACTGTTCATGCCCTTGTAAAATACTGCAGTTCCTGATTGGAAGAAAGGTTAAAAGTCACTATAATCTACTTTACCTAAATTCTGTTTTGATGAAATACATGTATGTATGAAATACTGCAAATGCATTTATATCTATGGGCATCAAATTTCATTGTTTTCAGAAAATAATGATTTCTTTGACAACTGAATTACTGCTAGTTACTATCAAATGGCAAATATACCATTTGCAGGGATCTAAAATTCGTGGATTATTTAAAACTTGACAATTGATGTCCTATGCATGTAAATATCTTCTCAGCAATCCTTTTTGAACCTTGATGCAGTTTCATTTAGGTCACTGTTTAATTGAATTCTTGGTGTCAAAATTAGTTGGCAGTAATTTGATGCCAATGTCCTTGACTCTGTCCAGGGGAGTTGCATCCCTGCATGTTTCAGGGTGTGTCGAGAAATCGACCTCTTTACAAGGAATTGTGGAACTTGGCAGTTCAACACTGTTTATCTGGGGTTTAGGGGCTATGCATTGAGCAGTTTCAGTGACCTTTTCCTGTACTGCTGTTTGAGGCTTCTGTCGTACAGCTGTTTCTCTGTCAGTGACCTTACCAGCTGTATTTGTGTGAGATTCATTGGTGTTTTTAACCTCACTAGGACAGGATGCTGATGTATCATTGTCAAGGAGAAAACTGACTTTCTTTGCTGGCTTTACCGCTGGTGGTTTAGTTTTGTTTGTCCCTACATCAGGGGATAATAAACTTGTGCCGATAGCCTGTGTTTGACTTACTGGCAGGTTTTTTCCTGACACTGCAAGCTTAGTTTGTCCTTGAACTTTGTACCATCAACTTGATATTGCAAGGCTGATTTGTCCTTGGCCTTTTCAGACTCTACTTGAATGGGCAAGGTTGGTATGTCCTTGGCCTTTTTCAGACTTTGAAGGCCTGCTTGATTCATTGTTACTGGAACTTATTCTGTGGAGAATTATTGATTTGTGTGGGTCTATTAGTACCTTCTGCTGAGGTGCAGTGTTTGATGATGTATCTTTGACCAGTTTCAAAGTTTTCCCACTGGAGAAATCTGTTTTATTCATAAAACTTGACTTTTCAACTACCACCTCCTTGATCTTGGATTCCATAGTTACTGACAAAACAGTGCTTTTCACTTTTTCTACGGATATTTTACTTGGCTTACTACTATTTACTTTATTTTCAGGGGTAGTCAACACCTTCAATTCAATCCCTTTGCTATCTGTTTGATTCCGAGCGCGACTTGACGCGTCGTGAAAAAGTTCCTGTGCTCTGTCAACAGCCTCGCATTTGGCAATTAATTTATCCTTGATCTTTCTCCATTCATGCCAGTAGTACAGCATCGCCGACAGTGAGAGGAACAGTAAAAAGCCAAGCAAAGCAATAGTGGCAATATATACATGGATGGCCACACAGTTTCCTGGTTTTCCTTCAATCACAATAACTGGATCTGAAATACAGAGGCACAGAACTGTTACTGACTATGCACTGGTCATCAACTGAAAATGTCATGACTATGAATTTGCAGAAATATACATGCTGTAATTACAGTAACTACATGTACATTTCAAATTGACATTACATGTAAAGTAACATCATAATTTTAAAGAAAGATATCTAGCACTGAATTATACTTGTTTATGGTACCTGGAACCTATGAATCTATGTAACAGATTTATTTCTGTTGAATGCAGACAAAATCCTTTCGACTAGGACAGTCAAAAATGAAAAATCGGCCTATTCTGTAATATATTTTCATTTTTGTCTCGTTCTTAGATAGAACAAGTTATGGACTCGCATCCTCCGTAAGAAGCTGCCACCTTCTCACACAAAGAGGCATGGTCAGTAGGGGGGTTTGAACCCATGACGGTTAATTAAAGACAGAGGTTATAGTGACACATCCTCTAGAAAATATTGCCCACTTTCAATCATTAACAGACATGGCTAGAAGGTTTTAACCCATGACTGTCAATTAGAGGTTACAGTGATTTTAAGTCAGCAACCATAACCACTCGACCACAGAGGCGGGTCTTGCAGGGAGAATGAAGGCTTGCCAAGTTCTGTTTTGTATATGTTTCCACCACATGAAGGGTGATAGATACCTTGTAGTAGTCTTTATACATTATACATGAATGCATACCTCCGAGTCCAACCTTGAACAAAGATCCTACAGTCATAGACTTTGCCACCTGTCCAGGCTCCTGTGACTCTCTCCTTTTCCTTCTGCTGGATTCAGGTACAGCCACTGTACCATTACAGTAATACTGGAGTGAAAAGTTCTGTAAACTTCATTGATTTGAATAACCCAACAATGGAACAGGAAGCAATTTATTTCAAAGTACTGTAAATGCATCTACATGAATATTCATGGGAACTAGAATCTGTAGATGTCTTTTGGTTACTTGAATTTGATGCGCCTGAAAAAGAGTCTGATTGTTAAGAAAATCCAAATAATCCACGTCAGTGATTTAACATGTACAACAACAGCAACCGCCATAAAAGACACACATGATCTTTCCCGCTGTGTCAGTTATTTAAGGAATCAACCTCTCCAGTACAACATCTCTCTACAACGATCAGGTGTATGTTCCCAAAGGTGTTTGCTTCTGAGAGGTGGCGCTGTATTTCCTCACCATTAGTCGTTCAGATGCATTTAATTAGAAAACGAACCATAATTATCTTGTGGTCTGATTACTAGGCATCTGAGCTCATAACAATGATTTAATATATGTTATCAAATGGATAAGATTAGTGACTCTGACCTTTATACAGGGAGCATAACACACTTCTAGAAGACAGGAAAACAACATGCTGACTGGTTCCGGGTTTGATGAAGTGGTCCTAAACATCTGGAATATGTTCTCTATAACCCCCACAGAAGTTTTGTTGAATGTATCAAACAGATCCTCGTCCAATGGACATCTTTCAGTTATAATTCCTATTCCTGCAGCCTCGCATGATTTAACATTGATGTCCAGGAGGTCTAAAAAAATTAATACAAAGGCAATGTATTGGAATAAATGTACAAGCTTACATTAAGATTGACTTAATGACTGTACTGCAATAAAAACTATCCTACCTAGCGCCTGGTTATAGCAGAAAAATGGCAACAAGTCACTTGGCCACGTTGACATTTAACAGCAAATAATGGGAAGCCTGGTTTAACAGGCAACCTATTTTTTTAAAGTGGTCCTAAAGGGTGCCATAAGTTTTACTGTTTATGTTTGGTCTTATGTTTATCATTTTCTATAAGTTATACTTTATGATGCATTTTTATCGTGGTTTTTTTTTGTCCAAAACCATAAATAATTTTCAAGAAAATATAGAAATAAAATATATGCTTCAACACAAAATTGTCCCTGATTTTCACTTTCAACGAGTCCATGAATGATCTCTAAAAATGATTTTTGCATTACCATCATGGGTGTTAACTAATTTTATTTCCATGGTTACGTTTGAGCCAAGTTTTATGTAACTTCCTGTGACAATCTGGCCACCATCATCATTGTAGAAATTCATTGAAGCTCTTGCTGTGTATATATAAAACTGTGTATTTCGGGAATCTGAATTCCTGAAAAGAAAATGGCAGATTGTACCTTTGTACAAAAAACAGATTTAACTTTCAGCATAAGGATAATCATTATTTTCTTTGGAATAATTAGCTTTTATTATTAGATTTCTTAATTAATTATTTTCAAAGGGACAGACTATTTATTCTTCCTTCTGATCAGTGCTGATCTTGATCAACCTACACATTCATGCTGTCTGATCATGACCTGCACTGCTCGCTATTCAGTCAGTAAATTTTCAGTGAACACCCCTTTAATGGTACTGGCCAAAATGAATGACAGACAAGTCCATTTAGAAATTCAGCAAGGGAAGTGTAAAGTGCACATTGCCTTTTATTTAAATCGTTTACTGAGTCCCTTTCTGCGTGAGTATGTGCTGGAAAGAACTTGAGGATTTTGCTTTTAACAAGAGTAGACAATACTATATAGTACATGTCACATCATCAGTCCTACATCAGAAGTCTCCATGAAAAACAATGTAACTGTTACGTCTTGGTAGATACAGTAAAACCTGACTTATCCAGCACCTGGTGTTGATGGAAAACTGTTCATCCAGTATAAAATATCTGGTATAAAATTGTTTGATCTCGGTATCACAAAAAATATATAACTGAAGACTGGGTTTAAGAGGCAACCTGTTGTAACTGGCAACCTGCTACAAATGGCACCCTGCTTCAACTGGCATTGAACAAATGGTCCCAAAGGAGTGCAGGTAGTACAGGTTTTACTGTATATAACATTGGCAGAATTATTTAGATCTGATTTGAATAAATCATCAAACAAACATTGGAATTTTGTTCTAGCTGACTGTGTCAGAAACTGCCAGTATTTATCAATGGAGTTTATGATACTTGATTTGATTTTTGTTCAAATAATTTTTGATAAACTATGTACAGATTTGGGGTATCCTGAATAGTAAAACAGCTATTTTTAAAATTTAAACTTTTAACTTCTTAAATAGATCATTTCATTACATTACCATTAACTAAGGATAGAAGTTTTTTTGACAATTTAAACATGTACTGTTTTGTTTTAAATGCAGGTTTGATTTTCGTTGGCCACAGTTACCAAAAACTTTTACATTTATTTAGCTGTACTCAAGACTTAGTGCTTTAACTTCTGTGAAAATATGATTTTCACTGAAGCTATAACAATTTAACCATTGCTCAAATTATTATTTTTGGCGATGATGATGGCCTATGTACAATATTTAGTATCTTTGAAACAATTGTACTAGCTTTTCAATATTCCTGTCACATTTGTTTGTTTCTATACTAAATTGATTCAATCACAATTGCTAAACAAGTTCTAATTAACAACCTCTGGGACTCATTCCAGATGGAACCAACCGCAAAAGAGAGAGAGAGGGTGCGGAATTATTGCGACTCTTGCTTAAAGACACAACCACCATGGCACTGGTGGGGATTGAATCCTGAACCCTCTGATCTGTGGCAAAATGTGCTACACCTAATAGTATGCTATGGTGGCTGACCTCTTTTGTTTGCCGAAATGGCAGTTCTTCAGAACAGTGTTTTATCTATAACCAGTGATTATAATAATAAAATGACATGCATACTTGTTGGTACCATCATCGGGAACAATATCACTCTGGTCCCAGACACACGTAAATATCAACTTAACATCATGAAGTGTCTGAATTTCAACCTTGCGTTGAATCACAAACGTAAACGGAGTATTCTGTAACAAAAGTTTTGCCTTTAAGTTAAGATAAGACATATAACTTAAGACTTGTCTCCATGGTCGAGTGTCCATGGTCACTGCCATGTAATTGCTAAACTTCTTGCTGATTAGGGGTCATGGGGTTGAGCCTCACTACTAACCAGTCTCGTTATGTGAGAAAGTAGGCTGTTTTTTACACAGGAATCAATCGAGCCCCATTTCATTTAGCTCTCGTGCCCTTATAAGTGTCCACTAGATGTATTTTGATTGCAAATGAATTAGCACCCAGTTAATCAATCACTGTATAGAGAAATTCCATTCACCTAAAGCACAGAGTTTTTGTACAAAGTCTGTCGGACTAGAAAATACCATTTTGCACAGGATTTCTAAACCAACTGCTTGAATGGAATATTCATCTGTCACTTTTCCACTAGTTTTGTAACATCTTGATCAGTACAGGAAATATACCCTGTCTAACACACTTCTGGTTTTGTATTGTTTACAATTCCGATTTATTTAGCCTATAATACACAACTGTTGCAATTTTATGAGTTTAATATGTCAAGTGTCTAAGCCCCCACCTTCGTCTGATTTTTCTCAGTGCCCTTGGCCATTAATTGGGGGTGAATACGGTATATGAATTAAAACATGGTCGGATAGTAGGAACAAGCATTGCATAAAAGCTTTCTGTAACATATAAAGTTGCATGTCATTTTTATAAATCCTGGTATTAAAAATTAATTTTACATGTTTCTAGTAATTTTTACTTTCAAGCATTACACTGATTCTTTCATCTTTCAGAAGATGTTTTTTTTTTTAAAGATTTGTTTACTGTAAAAAGGGTAATTTTTGTGTGACCAAATTTTTGCAATATAAAAGCAGACAAATAGCAGAAATAATCTTCCTGAATTTAAAACTTGCAAAATGGGAATTTTCTAATTATAAATCTATGTGAAATGAATCTTTCCTGAAGTTTTTGAATTAACAAATTGGGGCGAATTCACTTAAAGGGCATAATGCCTAAACACATTGATAAATTGTCCGGAAGTTTGAAAATCCCTGGTTGGCTAAGCACATAAAGGGGGCGGAGTGAACTGTAAAATGATTTGAACTGTTGATACCAAATTTCTCTATTTTTGCCTTAACTTATATATTATAGAACCTGTGTAATAAATCCGGCACTAAATATGTCCTTTGATCCTTTTCATATCAATAAATTGAAAATGCCAGAAACTTTTAACTGAAATTGAAAAAAAAAACTGAACGCATACTTGCTCAAATTACTATCTTCCGGATTGGGGACAATCTCTCTCGACTTGTCCCAGATACAGGTGAATATCAGCTTTACATCGTGTGAAGTTTGAATGCCCATTTTTCG
This sequence comes from Saxidomus purpurata, assembly GCA_022818135.1. NCBI lineage: Eukaryota > Metazoa > Mollusca > Bivalvia > Venerida > Veneridae > Saxidomus > Saxidomus purpurata. Next base: position 2,492,914 of record JAFMSR010000003.1, on the reverse strand, counting down.
TTGAATCACAAATGTAAATGGGGTATTCTGTAACGTTTTCATCTATTTCTGTTAGATTTTCATGAAATGTGTGACAAATTTTCAGTAGTTTAAGTTGTACAAAATGTATAAAGTTCAAATTACAATCGTTAAAACGCTGTTTAAAAATATAAAAAAAGATTTAAGATTTTTGGGAAAAAAGATATGAACAAAGTTTAATAATTTTAAATCTAGTGTTAAATACTTGCCCATGCTAAATTACATTCAACAAAGCCACAAGAGTAAACCATGGTACCATTGTCTGTGAACTGCATGTTGTATGCTGTGTCCCTATCTTTAATGTACATCACTCCGTCTGCCTGACTGTCACTGATTTTTAAAACTATTTTACCCGTCAGACATGACACCAATCTTACTGAAATTCAAAATGATATCAAACTGAAATCAAGAAAATATTTTGAACTCTTTTCAAATGTCTGACTTGATTAGATAACAAGAGCTGTCACATGACAGCACGCTCGACTATTCGAAAGGTTGTTGGTAAAATGGGTTTTTTGCCTAAGAACAGGAGTATTGTGTAATTGTCTATAAGAATAAAGGTCAAAGATATGAAACTTGTTCAAAGACCTTTGTAAATGTACATTACATTCAAAGCCTTACTCTGGATTCTGTAAGCCAACTGGAGGGAGAAGGAGGGGATAATTTCAAAGAAATACATAACCTTGTAAATTTGATCATGAATAACTTTTGTAACTTTTTCAAAATTGATATGTATTGAATTAAAAGCTGACCGCTGCATGCTGCTAATTATTCATGATATTTCAAAAGAAAGCCATTTCGAGTATTTCCATGTTAGTCTGGTAAAAACTGTGACAAAATTCTAAGTTAAAAGGGGCATAAATATGTCAAAAATAAAAACATTGGGGAAGATGTTGACAGTAAACATACATTTTCAGTTTCAAGTCCATAAAAAATCAAAGTTAAAAAGGGTCATAAATCTGTCAAAAATAAAAACGAGTTATGGGGTTGTTTGCTCAGATGATGATGTTGATGGTAGACACAGTTTATGGTCAATACCTTTGATAGTATTCAAGATATTTAAATTAAAAAAATCTTCAACAAAAAATTCTAAGTTAAAGAGGGGCTAAATCTGTCAAAAATCAAAATGGAGTTATGAGGATTGTTTCTCAGGTGCGATGTTGATGGTAAAGATTTTTTGAGTTTCAAGTCAATACCTTTGATATTATGCAAGATATTTGAATTTATAAAAACTTAACAAAAATTCTAAGATAAAAAGGGGCATAAATCTGTCAAAAATCAAAACAGAGTTATGCTGTTGTTTCTCATGTGCAGATGTTGATGGTAAAGATATTTTTGAGTTTCAAGTCAATACCTTTGATAATATACAAGATATTTGAATTTATAAAAACTTTAACCAAAAATTCTAAGTTAAAAGGGGCATAAATCTGTCAAAAATCAAAACAGAGTTATGGGGATTGTTTGCTCAGGTGTAGATGTTGATGGTAAAGATATATTTTGAGTTTCAAGTCAATACCTTTGATAACATGCAAGATATTTGAATTTATAAAAACTTTAACCAAAAATTCTAAGTTAAAAGGGGCATAAATCTGTCAAAAATAAAACGGTTATTGGGATTGTTTGCTCAGGTGGATGTTGATGGTAAATTATAGTTTGAGTTTCAAGTCAATACCTTTGATAGTATTCAAGATATTTGACTTTATTAAACTTTAACCAACGCAGACGCCCCCCCTTGGCTGAGTGCAATGTCTGACTTGATTAGATAAAAATATTGACAAAATGAACATCCCAAAATCTCTTTCTTTTAAACAATTATTTTTAATGGTTGTAATTTTGGCAACGTATTCATTTCTCTTTTTATCAATAATCAAATGAAATAAAACATAGCAGTTTTATCTTTTGTACACTGCAACAAAGCATTGAATTTGTGTATCGTATGTTATTTTAATAGACTACAGTACATATATGATAAATTTACAGTGACATAGTGGAAAAGTCCAAATTTATTGTGTAAATACATTGTACATTGGGTATTTCTATCTTGGATGCATGCTTTAACAGTTTACGCAATGTTTTGTATAGTCTTATATCTGCTGTGTCACTGTCAGATTATCCCGAGTTAACTGTTAGTGTGGATGAGAAGTTGTTGCAAACAATCTCAAACTTGGCAGATTTGTACTTATTGTTGTACGAGTCTAATGTACGCCCTTTTTAACTGTGATAGTCGGATTTACAGGCGGACAGTTTACCTAACTATAGGTTCCTGGGAAGAACCAGTGAGCACCAAAACAATTGCTCCATGGTGAAGTGATTAGTGTTGCCAACTTGAAATCACTGTAACCTCTCACTGATTGAGGGTCAAAGCCCTGCTACCGACCATGTCCCTTTATGTGGGGAAGTTGGCAGTTTGTTACAAAGAGAAGATTTGTACTTACCTGAGGGATCTATGTAACGGTCATCAGCTGTCACATGTAACACTATCCCTGCCACAAGCATTCGCAGCACCATGTTCAAACCCTGGTTGAATTCCATGATAGAATATTTAAACCATTTAGTACTGTGTCAGTTGAGTTTCCAATATTAGTACATGTAAATGTCTAATATTCTAGTCCTGTATATTTCTGTACTTTCTTTCCTTTCCATTTCAACTTTTATTCAACAAAAAGTACATTGTTATTAAAATGATGTTAACAAATTTCAATCAAAATATGTCTTACAATTACCCATGCCAATTTCATGACATGCACTGACCAATGGCCCAAACCTTCAATCAAAATGCTCGTTTAAAATTTGAGAATTTTGCTGCCATGTAAAAAGAACTACAGACATATAGCTACTTCTGTACAGATTACTGTAAGCAAATCATACCTATCACAAGGTGCCAATCATTTAACTAATACTTCATAAACAAAAACACACAGAATGCTGATGCCCCCATGAAAGTCAAATGAAACAATATCAGAACAGTTTTAAGTCTGTAAGCAAATTTACACATCCCTTGAGCATTTTAACATTTTATGACTTTAAAAAGTTGTCATTACTTGCAAGTGAAGTAAAACAACTGTACATGTAATAAAAACAATATCCCAGCGACTTAATGTGCTAATTAAGCATCATACATATTTAATGAACATGTGACACAAATTTTGAAGACCAACATGGTCAGTATGGCCTCTAGCCAACTTCTGCATTAAAAATTCATAATGTTGGTGAAAATTTAATTTGGCCTGCGTATACCGGTAACCAACAGTATTACATTCTTTCTCTAGTTTCATAACCCAAGACTGTGCAAGTGTATAAACAAGGGCTGTCACTATAAAGTGACACGTCTATATGCTCCAAAGGGCTTTGATTGAAAATAGCATCACTTTCTTCAATGCATTTAAAACACCCAGGATTTCCTGTCGTTTTTTGTAATTTCAAACACGGTAGGAGTAACTTATAAAATATCTAAAACTGGAGGAATGGTTCTTGTGCACTGCCCTTTCTCTCATTATCCTCAATAAATAGAAGAAACATCCTTTGATTTTGAATTATGCTCCATATAAAAAATAACTAAGGACAGTTTCTCTATAACTAAATTATAAATGAACCTAGAGTTGTTAGCCACTCAGTTTTACTTCGATTATAACAAGACTGTCCTCTCTTTTAATATAGACGAAAAGGAAATGCATCTGAGATTTAATTTTTATAAATACTCAATGATTTAAGACAATGCATGCATGATTTTGAAATCATTCAGGGTATTGTGCCCTTACAGGAAACATGAACTAGTTCAACTACTAGTATTTTTTAAGGTTTGCTGTCTATATTCATTGTAACACATCTGAATTTTATGAATTATCCTTTGATAAACCATGGATATATATTTATTGCTTCGTATTTCTGTTCGTGAATGGAATCTTTTATTTTAGAAGAATGTTCTGGTTGATCATGATGGGCATTTGGCACAAAGCCAGAATCACTTGATGCCAGCTGTCGAGCTGGACGAGGGTTAAAGTAAACAAATGTTATAGGCTTTAGATAAAAACATAATGGATTACAATATTTTGATTTTTATTCCTTTTTTATATTTCTGTATAAATGCTATCTTCAGTAAAAGTACCTCTTTGAACAGTCATAATAACTGTCTTATAACACTTTATATATACTAAACTAGAAACAAAATCCGAAAACTCCTAAAAAAATTAAGGCTGTACAATACAACCCTCATTAACACTCTGTAGAATGTATCCGATGGGTGTTTAACATCAGTCAGTTTACATGGTTAACCTAACCATCATTTCTTGGAAGGACTTTTAAGGACTCTGTAAGAAACTGCTCAACCAAATCGGTGTCAATTGCGGATGTTTAGTTATAACCGATGTAGGCTTCAAGCTACAAACTTAGCTTCAGACACATAATTCTTCCTGTGAAAAATGTTTCAAAACTGAATGAGTAATTAAGCTACAATTCAATAATGTACAATCTGTTATGGTAAGGTAGGCAGGGCTTCTTCAAATTCTTGCACACTTTTTCTATAATAATTATAAATGCATAATCAAAGTTGTATGTTTTTAGTCATTCAATGTGTTGAATTCTATGATATTTTTAAAAACATGTTTTTTTTCTGTGCAGACGTTGTAAGTAGAGTTTATACTAATATTCCTCAATCCTCTTTGTCTTCCTGAAAGTCAACTGTTATTTACTAGCAGACATTCCTTCCAGAAAAGTCAGTTTATCCACCTTTTTTAAACAATAAAAATCCATTACACAATCAGTCTAACACACTAGTACACATGATGAACAAGCATCGTTTTTTACATAATCCTTTCATATAAATGCTAAAAGTCTTAAACGTCCATCATCCCTCTTGTTGTAATCTGGTTACAAGTGTCTGTGTTACAAGTTTTTCTGTGTCTGCGTACCTATCCATGCAGTAGGCAAGGCATTTCTGCAAAATAAAGTAACAACTTTATGAAAACAACACTTTTGGAAGTTATAATGCTCGGAAATCGAATGCAAAATTTGGGCAAGGCATGCCATTAAAAAAGATCAAGGTGGTCTGGAAATGGATGCTTGTTTTTAATTTCCAATTCATAAAACATGTATAATGAAGTGGTAGTTAAAGGTAAAAGTTCAAATACAATCCACTCTCCTTTGCAGGTTTTGGGTTTGATCCCAAACTGAGGTCATGTCGGAACTTCCTATTCTGTATTTTTTTTTTAATGGTGTTGGTACTTGAAAAACCTATAGTTTTCATCACATTCAAGTTCAAATGTGCAGAACCAATATTTTCAAGTCCATACTCCTGATAAAAGAGGAGAAAGAAGTTTTGCAAAAAACTTTCCTATCTACAGGACTGGTGTCACAATGTTTCTTATGATGAACGGTGCATAGGATGACTGAAAACAACCAAACAAAACGAATAAGACTGAAAAAGACCAAAAAACAGTTTATGCTGACCAAAAACAATTTGTTTTTCAAAAGATAATATTTAATCTACAGTTTAAGTATTAGATTAAATGAAGAAAATTGTAAATATTGTATTAAAAATCAAGTAAAATGACCAAAAAACAAGGCCCACCGAAAACAATTTGTGTTTCAAAAGATAATATTATATACTTAGCTAGTATGGCTAGTACTGATTGATTACAAATTCCTTTATTTATTTAATACTTAAATTATACATTATCTTTTTGAAAAAAAAAGTTGTTTTCGGTCTGCATAAACTGTTTTTCGGTCCCTTTTCCATGTTTTCAGTCTTTTTCGGTCTATTTTGGTTGTTTTCCGTCATTCTATGCACCCCATGATGGATCAGAAACTATATACATGTAGATTTCGGGCTAAACAGAGTAAGTGAACTTGGTTCATACAAACTGACCTGTTGTGAGTTATCTAGTGAACTGCCTGGTTTCGTTATACACTTCTGGAAGCATTTATCTGTAATTTTCTGAAACATTAAACAAAGTGAACTTGAAACAGTTGCAAAATAAAACCACATGGAACATTCAAAATTATACTCTGTCATGTCTAGGGCACTACCAAGCGACACAGGAAGATACACAAGTACAAAGTGGCCAGGCGTGTTTGATTTTTTTAATGTAGTATGTTTAGACAAGGGAACCAACTCCTAGGTCTGACAAAAAGTCCAGGTAGCAATGATTGGTCGCTGACTTGGTAAGTTTATATCATTGTAAAAATTATTACAGAAATTTGCTTTAAAATGATCTATACAGTTTTGGATAGTGTAAATTGCGTCTAAGACTTGATTCACTTGTGGAAATCGCTACCTTGACTTCTTGTCTGACGTGAAGTCTATGTAGTGATGATTGGTCGCCGACTTTGTAAGTAAGTGTATATCATTGTAAAAATTGTCACAGCAATTTGCTTTTAAATGATTTATGTAGTGTTGGATAGTGTCTGAGACTCAATTCACTCGTAGAAATTGCTACCTCGACTTTTTGTCCAACCTGGAGTTGATTCCCTTGTCTATATATATTATGATAAAGAAATAAGTGTGCCTGGCCCCTTTGAATAAGTAGCTTCTAGTATGAACAATAGCCCAACTAATTGTGCGCCAGGGCTTTTTGCTATATACATGATATACGACGGCCTCCCTTCTGTAAAGACAGACATCTATGTAATATCAGTTTGTAAAATGGGTCGGTCTTGCAGTCAAATATTGAGCCTAGATCTAGTATGAAAAAGATACAAATTTTTAGTCAGTATATCATATATATATTAAATATGATAACATTAGCTATTGACTGACAATTTGTAAACAATCAGTTTGCCAGTCAAAGAGGAAATGAAGGGAATGACAAGCCTTTGGGGCTTATCAGCTTATGAAGATTCTCACAATCAAAGAGAAAAAATAGTGAAGACCATGATTAGTCTCATTAAATTGGCATTGTGGTGTGAACCCTCTCATAGATCTGTCACACCTCTACAGAAGGCAAAGAACTCTAAATAGTGAGACTAGCCCAAGGTCAACCGGCTGGCCTGGCCCAGCGAGTTTGTAGTTGTACCTGTAACTTTCTTGTCATAAACTCTAAGTCAAGCTGTTGTTTAACGGCTGCTAACTGACGATCTACATCGGCACCACTGCCACCTAGACCCTTAGAAGCCGAGGAAAAATCCATGATGAAACTTTTTTCGAACACACGTGAGGCAGATTGTTTACAAATTTATTTATTTACGAATAATCCGTTGCATCCATCGTTTCCGGGTCAACTCGTACCTTAGTCAACTCGTACCTTAGTCATCTCGTACCGGAATTGGTAAACTCGTACGGTTAAAAAAGTCAACTCGTACCCTTTGAAGTCACGTTCCTTTTGTTTCAAAACTGATATTTCAGGTGAGTCAGTTATTGTCATTGTTAGTAAGCTGCTTATATCATAAAACATGCTTGTTAAGTTGAAAAAATAAATTTTGACTGAAATGTTAATAAGTTATGTTTTTTTACTTTTCTGTTGCATGCAGAAAAATACTTGGTAAGGTATTTTCATTCGAGAAGTACTAGTCTTCTCAAATTCGAAGGCCTATTGTATCTTAAAACCTAAGTTGAACTGAAATAAAACATATTTTCGTCATTCACGGTGTAAATATACATTTTCGAAAATCCCGTTACTCATTTTTTGAAACGCTAAAAACGAATGTTACATAGGGTACGTTGACTTTTTCCTTCCATTTTCTGATACAATTTTGCAAAATAAGAGCAAAATAAAGTATTTCAATGCTAATATTTAATGATAATTGATAAAAATCTAATATCTCAAATTGAAAAAAATTTTTAAGGTACGAGTTGACTTTTTCGAAAAAAATCCGGTACCAGTTGACCAATTCAGGTACGAGATACTAAGGTACGAGTGACTTAGACGGTTGAGGCCATCCATCCAGTGAAATTAGAAGTAATATAACCACTTACCAGTGAAATTGAAATTTTCTTCTGTAAATTGAAGCACAAAGTGTGAAAATATTGTTTGTATTCAGTAATATTTACACAACATTGTAGAAATTATTACGGTAAATTAATAGTTTAGGCTCACAGTGAGAAAGATGACAACGTTATTTTGTATTCGGCAAAAACTTATCCAAACGGTGTCTACATAGATTTCTCATCTAAGATGTGTCAATGGTAAAATTAGAGAATTTAGAACAAACAGATGTAGACTTTCAAAAAAGCGAGTAAAAAGACATTTTTTACTGCAGTTATATCAGCTGTTTATTTCTATGTTGTTTTTATGTTCCATTAATTTTGCTCTTGATTGATCTTACTGCCAGATGGCCACAAATGAGGAAGTTATTTTCTGTCAGCTCCTTGTGCCAAATTATGATCTATAGATATATTTTGAAATAAGACGGTAAGCCTAAAGGTTTTAAAAACTTGTTATATTTGTGGCTGTTCCAATCACCAATGCAGCTAGGATTTGGTCCTGGGTAATATACATTCGATGTCAAACCCCTCGTTGGGGACGTAGACATTTGTTTGTCATATTAGATTTAGAATTATTATGATAGGAATGGTTTGTTTTCTCTTTCCTACCACAATATGGCACCAAAACACCAAAAAAATTAAAATTAATAAAAAAAATAAAAAAAAATTTTTTTTAAAAAAAAAAAAAAAAAAATCCCCCGATTTACCTACCAGATTATAATTAAAATCTATAAAGTCTGCCTCTGTTTTCAAGTGGTAAATAAGTTAGGTTTTTGTACAGAAATCTGCCAAATGGTGAAATCTGGTTGAAATGGGAGTTAAACTGAAAAAAGACTAAGTTTGTTATTGTTGTTGTAAATTATTAGCAGCATGCTTAATTCTATTGCAATAAAAATTATTTTAATCTTTTAAAAATTAGATTTGAACATCTAAATATTTTGACTGTTGGTATCATTTTTTGCATCTTTGACATGACGTGGCTAGGAATCAACCATCCTTGCACAAGGTGGATGCTCTACCGCTAGGCTATGAGGTGGTTGATCTCAATGTATATTTATTTTTTATAATGTACGAAGTCACAAGAAGTAAAAGAGAGACAACTGCCTTCCAATTAACTTACTGGTAAAACCATAAAATTAAGTTTTTAGTTTATATAATTATGTAACGTTATTCAACTCTCCTATTTTTTCTACAGGTGAGGAAACATGAGTGCCCTGTCAATATTGGCAGAGGAGTGTGAGCTGTTGAATGACAGCAAATATCGCTCGTACATCACGCAGATTGAAAAGGCGCTGAAGAGTTTTGATTCAACCAGTGAGTGGGCTGACCTAATATCTGCCCTTGGAAAACTGAACAAAGTAAGGTCTTACAGTACTCCTGATTTCACTGTATTTCTATAATGGACTTGTCCATCTTTCAGTTTGGACAGTTCCATTAAATGTTCTTAGGGATGCTCTTAGAAAATACAATGCAGAGCATGATCAAGTGGCATTGCATCAAAGTTTCTTTAAATTGAAAAACTTGAAGAAAAAAAGTATAGCAGCTGATGCACATGATTTTTATTCTTTAATCTTACTTTTATGTGATGCCACCATGGCATAGTGGTAGCATGTTCACCTTGGGACCAGAGGGTACCGGTTTCAATCCCCACCACCACCATGTAGTGGTAGTGTCCATGGGCGAGGCACAATGATTACACATTGCCTCTCTCTTCTTTGAGGTTGATTCCATCTTGAGTGAGTCTCTAAGCTGTAAGAACTTGTTTGCAATCAAGAATAAATATATTTGTACATTTAGCGAAAATTAAATAAACAACTTAACCTTCCTTAATGAAATAGGGAATTAAATTAATTATTAATAGTTTGAACAATACAGCTATGTCATTGGTCAAAAAATATGTTATTACTTACTAATTTCTCATCTTGTCATGTTTTTTTGCAGGTACTTCTAGCTCATGTAAAATATTCTGTCATTCCAAAAAGGGTGACAATTGGGAAGAGGTTAGCACAATGTCTGCATCCAGCCCTACCCAGTGGAGTACATATGAAGGCTCTAGAGACCTATGACATCATCTTTAAATGTATTGGCACAGAACGGCTTGCGCAAGATCTGTTCATATACAGTGCTGGCTTATTTCCCTTGTTGTCACATGCCGCAATGAACGTTAAACCGGTATTGCTTGTGATATATGAGAAACATTTTGTCAGTCTCGGCAAGAGGATCAAACCTGGTCTCAACGGACTGTTACTGGGGCTTCTACCCGGCTTGGAGGAAGGATCAGAGTCCTATAATCAGTAAGAACATTACACTTTTAGACATTCAGATGCATTCATTGCAAGGTATACATGTACACCAGTAAGACAAAAGGAAATAACTTGAACAGTTTCATGTCAGTCCAAGCAATAAAAGTAGATACTGAAAATATAGGAAGGACTATTATTTTTATAACAGGACAAGTAATAGATAGAGTACTGATTGCGAGAATGATATCCTTATTTCGAGGAGGCTACAGTTTATGTCTCTGAGCAATAACGTAATTGTCCGAGCAATCAGTTCTCTATCAAATTTGTATCCTGGCCAATTTCCTATACTAAGGCTTTTGAAATTATGCTCTATTTTAGGGTACAATTATAAGCTCAGCCCCCTTGCACAAAGCAAGGTATCATAAACTAGATTAGTTTGCTCTTAATGCATAGAATGATACAAGAGATTATAAGAGATGAGCTTTAGCAAACAATTCAGTTAGTTTTGTTCTGCATATTTTATTTGTTTAAGACTTTACCAAAGAGTACCCTTTTGAAGAGGTGTTCCATGTGAAGAAGTCTTGGTAAACTGTAAATCATGAAATATACTTACAATTTGTGAAGAATATTTATGAATTGAGCAATATTTCAGACTGATATTTATGTAACAGAGACATGTTAAAGTTTAAACCCGAGTGTGTCAATTAGAAATGTAACTATAGGTATGAGGCTAAATCGTGAAACGGAAAGGTTATTTTTTTTGGAAACTATACTTTGTTTGATTGTTGATGGCTGAAACTAAGTGATGCATACAAAAAAAATATTTTGAATTAATCGCTGATATAGATACAAATGAAATATGAAGTGCAACAATCTGGATATGAATTATATTCAAATTGAATTTGAAAATACTGACTATTTGGTCTACACTAAAACTGCCACATAAATGGGGTTGTGTCATTCAGCCCAAATGGCTAAAGATTGGACACTGTATACATTTTGTTATTTTTATGTGGACTAGGAGTTACAAAGTAAAGTTCTTTCAGCAGTCGGTGAGATTTTGGGTAGTCCACCGAGCTCATATTGAAGTCTATAAATGTATTTAGGCGTCTCTACCTATATCATTTGAAAGAACTCATCAAGACATCTTAAAGTTTGCATTTTTTCCAGTCACATTTACATAACAAAGTCAATTTTAACATAAATGACAGTACCGGTACATGTATCTGTTTTTGTAGGACAAATGCATTACTTGAAGATTTTGCTGAGGCTACAGACCTGTCATATTTTTACACCTGCCTGTGGGAGTGTATTCACAGCTGTCCGTCAGTCCGTCTGCCTGCTACAATATATCTGCTGACACATTATAACAAGAAGCAAACCATGGAAGATCAGCTGCATATGATTGGACTGAATATAAACCTCATGGTAAGACAAGATAAAGGTCACATGACCGTCATGACATAAAGAAATACCAAAATATAAATAAAATATTCCCAAATCATAAATGAAATAATAAATAGTGAAAAAAAGTCTTTCTTATGTTTTAATGTATAAAGAGGTCAATATGTGTTTTAAAAACTTAATTGTAAATGTTTGCATAATTATTTATTAATTTTGTTGTCTGCAAATGGCCAGATAGTTAAAGAAAACTTGAGTCCTATCTTCTTTACTGTCAAAAGTTAGATGTAATGAAATTGAAACAATGTACAAGGTATATTATACAAAATGTATGGATTAAAATATCATTTCATATGCTTTACATTTAAGCTAACCTGCTTATAGTTTTAACATTTTTTGAATGTATATTTAAGAAATAGATAAACTTTCCTTTATTTTAATACCATGTTTGCTGAGTAAACGTGCAAGGTCAGCTAGTGCTTACAACTGATTTAGTTTATCGTTTTAACATGATTTAAGTTTCCTGAATGTACGCTTTCTTACAGGTGGAGGCAATCTGCAGTGCTGCTCAGGATACCAGTGTTTTAGTTCAAAGAAGTATGCTTGACTTCCTCATGCTGGGATTTCCATTACACAACAGCCAGCTGACACATTCAGACATGGCGAAGGTCGTAAAATATGCCATTAATGTGTTGTTACGTAGGGACATGTCTCTGAATAGAAGATTTTATGCATGGCTTCTTGGTACCAGTGCAAATTTATCATCTGCCCATGCAGAACAACCAAAATCTAAGGGAGATAAATTAGACAGTTCTGAAATGACAGAGTTGTCTTACTTTGAGAAATATTCACAGGACTTGTTAATACAAGCACTGAAATTTAAGCTCAGTGAAAGACATGACTGTGGAAACACTGGCAGCTCAGGGGTGAAGTTGGCCATATTGCGTCCATTCAGAATACTGATAAGTTTACTAGATAAACCGGAAATCGGTCCGGTCATATTGGAAAGCGTTCTGCTTGCGATATTCAGATGTCTGCACAGGGAATTTGAACATTCCAAATCTGAATCATCTGTACAATCTAGTAAGAAAACAAAAGGTGAAACAAATGCCTATGATGAACTGTTAAAGACGGCAAATCTTCTGTTCGGTACGTTTGAGCCATATTTTATCTGGGACTATGCTGCTAGAATGTTTGATCAGTCGTGCGCTAGTAGCGGAAAGAAAGTCCTATGTCGTCAGAGTTCCACGTCATCTAGGCACAGTATTCAGCACGAGGAGTCCGTCAGTGTAGGAGAACTGTGTCAGCTGGTAGAGTTCCTTTTGGAAATCGTATCTTTGGTAAGTTTTGTCTGTGTGGTTTCCTACCTTTTGCTTGATCTTTTGTTTATTAATTTTATTCATTCTTTCTATTTTTTGTCTTAAATAAGCCAAATTTTGTAAACACTAAAGAAATTCAATTTTTTTTATGGTAACCATGGTAACTGTAACACAAGATGTTTTCATATTTTTTATTCTGCCTGTTGGAAGAATGAGGGATAAATGGTATGCAGATGTTGGGAGGTCCATTGTAGGGTCAGTAGACCACATGGCTTGTGGAGGGTAACTAAAAAGCCATTTACCTAACATTCTTCAAACCTGTGACAAGATTTATTAGATTACAGATGAGATCTCTGCTTATGACAAGTGTCAAAGGTCATTGTCACAGTGTCCTTTTTATTGCCCACAGTTTGCAGGTCTTTTGTTACCACTTTCCAGTGTCACCAAATGCACTTAATTCTGCAGAGTAAAAAAAGAAATATCTACCTAAGTTTTAATTATTAATTTGCCTGAAAACGACTCTGTCAACCAAGAAGTGGTGACAGAATTTTGAAAACTGTCGGGGGGGCCCTGCAGGTTTAGTCTTTTAACTGTGCTGATTGCATCTAGGGGGACATTTGTGTTTTACAAACAGATGTTTTTAATTTACATTCTATTTTAGGAAACATTTAGTGAGACGCAGACTGAGCATCTACCCAATCTTTTGTGCAGTGTGATAACCAGTCTGACAGAATACTGCGAGAAGCTTTCTGATAACGATGTGATAACCAGTCTACAACTCTGCACCAAAATTCTATCCAAGGTTCAACCAACCATGACAACTTCTGGGTCACATGACCTGTCATGTGATGATGAATCACATGATGTGCTAGAAGTGGTGGAGGTACTAACCCGGCTTTCACGTTACTGTCCTGTAGATTCTTAAAGAACAATTTAATAAAGCAACATAAATTCGCATTTCATTTTAATCAACAAATTATGTTTCTAAGTGTTCTTATCTATTTTGTAAAAATATTATATACAATACATGTATCTAGTTAGCGCTATATTCTTTCCATAATATTTAAAGTAAACGTAAAATGTAACTTTAAAACTTTTGTAACAAAGTTGTAGGATAGTCTCCAAATGATCATATATTTTACCTGTTTCATTTCATCAAACATTTAGTCAGAACTCTCATTTTTGTTATGTGATTCAACTTGAAAATGATATAGTTTCATATGTGCATGATAATTTCTATAAGATTGTCAATAGATACGTGCTTGCAAACTGTAAGTTATGTTTAAAGTAAGTTATGTTTCAATATAGTACATTACTATTATTATATATATCATTATTTGTACACACAATTTATAGATTCTTCATCACTTTCTGTTTTTTCTGCTCAATTTCTTTTCACCTCTGTTTTTCTCCTGAAACTTTTAATTCCAATTAATACTCGTGTGTGATTTAGGAGCTATTCTATATCAATACATAATTTTTACAGTCTTATTTTGCAGTAATTAAATACAGCAATAGTCACTATCAGTGTATGACAACAGTGGACAGTGAACAGTTTATTTGCATTAAGACCTCTAGCCTTTACATATAAATTATACATGTATATATATACATGTACACCCATACACATACAGCGCATATTACATATACATCACTATGACACAATATGTACATAAGAGCAACATATTACATTATAATGGCTACTCTATAAACAGAATACACATAACACGTGTAATAACTGTTTGAATAATTTATATAACTGTTGCTCTGTAAAACAGTAAGAATGTGAGAATAAAAGGAATGAACTCGATCTTCAAGGGTAACCTCTTCACCCTGCTGGCTTTTGCAAACAGTGTAGATCATGATCAGCCTAGATCTTGACACAGTCAGATCATGATCTGCACTATTTGCTACTTAAGTCTAAAATTTTAGTGAGTATTATTATGGACAGTTAACAGTACTGTCAAAGTTGAAATAAAGATGGGTCTAATGTAGAAATTCAGCATGGTTAAGAACTTCACTTTGTTATTTACAGTTGAACAGTTTACATGTACATGTACTTTGAATTACGGCCTCTGGTCCATACACATAATATAGGCACATCTTATATTTATACAGCATAAAAATATATAGATAAAACAGATGTGCTGTCCAACAGTTTCTAGGAGTTTCTGTAGAAATATTGAAGACTTACATTTAATGGTAAATTGCTTGTTAAACCCCTCCTTGTTGGGTTGGGATGTTAAACTGTAGAAATTTTGCTTTTCTTTTATGGCTAAGAGACAGACTTAATGCAGTTTTCCTAAAATTAAGAGAACTTGTAAGGCAGAAATTGAGTGGTAAAAGGCCTAAGAAAGAGGGTTTTGCATAAGAAAATAGAGATAACAGTGTACAAAGTTACTGGATTAAACTGATACATTGACCTAAAATTAAATTTAGCATTTCATACTCTTTGTACTGATTTTAGCTGATCAAGATATTTTGTACAATACAAAAGGCTTGTTTTATGCAATTTATAGCTAAGCTTTACACAATTTTTAAACGGAAAAAACAAAGATCAGTGATATTATAGTTTTCTTGTATGTACATGTTTCTTTAATAGAGCAGTTACTCTGACATCATTTCAGTGGACATATTTGTATATTAAATGTTTCTAGTAGCATTGAGTCTACAGGCAAGTACTTCATATATACACTGGTAATTCCCTTTGGATGTTTTATGTTTTGCCAGTCAGAAATGCATGAGGGGCGGAAACCCAGTGGTGCTTTGGTTGTTGGTTTACAGATTGGTGAAACTGCCTAAAATCCCCCCAATAGTTCTGCACAGGCTGGACTTTCCTGGCATTTATTTATTATGTGACACATTTTACAAGAGCAAAATTTTAAAAATTGTATTTTCTTGTAATTTGACTTTTTTAACCACTTTCTGAGCAGTTAGAAATTTAATAAGATTCCATGAAGTTTATCTTTACAAGGCTGTTTTTAGATCGTTCCAAGCTACCAATGATTTTCATTTATGTCAAAGGTTACACAGCTTCATTTTAAACGTTATTTCTTGAAAAAAAAAATATCCGGGATTCCGCCCTAGGGGTCCCTTTTGATATTAAGTGTAACATACATGTAAATATATATACTAAAACTTCAAAATTCAGACCAAAAAAATTTGCAGTACTTTGACATCTAATGGCATCTTGAGATACTGGAATTATAAAACATATTTATTAAAACAGGCCTGTGCAGGATATAGGCATACTTCAAGGGCGGTTTTATCAAAGGAGGAGATTTGTGTTAGTTGTCTTCAGAACTGTGTTTGTAAGTCTGTATCCTGAGACTGTATATAGGCTAGAGAACCGATTCCGGATTAGTAAGATTGTTGTGTTCATAACCAGTTCCGGTTTATTAGTCATTACCTAAATACTGCAAAATTTTCAGCATATTGCCTTTTTCAAGAAATTTGTCTGCACTTTCTTGAAAAAGGTAGTATTGCTGAAAATTTTAATTAAAGAGTTGTTTTAAACCAAACAACAACTGTTATATTTATTATTCCCTGAGGAATATTTTAAAGAATTTATTGTGTAAATACTATAAGATTTCAGAAAACAACTGCTGAAAAGAGAAATTGCAGCTTTACGTGCAAATATAGTCGAACTTCATTGGCTTGCATTCTATAGGTATTTAAGTAAAGAGAAACAATGTGAAGGTTGTGAGTATTGTATGCAGTAGAGGGTAAACAAAAGCTCACAGTTTTGAAGATATGATAACTATTTTTAAATATTATTTTGTTCATCAAATTTAATTTTTCTGTTTTGTGTACTGTGAATCATGAAATATTCACATTAATTTTATTTTTGTGTTCTTTCGCTAGAGCACTCCTTCGCGAACTCATGCATTAGCAAAGTCCTCCAGAAATAATCTTCGACGATATTGTTACAACTATGTGAACCACTGGAAGCACTTGTTCACAAATTCATGGTCTCGTAATTTGACCCGGAGATAAAAAAAAATATTCAAAGTGATTTACAGTACACAGCTGCATGACCCTATTAATATATTGTTTCAGATCTATATTATTTAACTGTAAATTTATCTATTTTGTGTTATTCTTTTCCAACTTTACTGGTTTCCAAGCCTATTTTATGCATTATTTAACAGAAAATTTCTAAGAAAGCCTTTGCATGTGAGTATTTTATCTCTAAGTTGTTCATTTTAAGTTTCTGTTTAAAGTTTTGTGTTATTTTTTTGCTAAAGTATATGTTTATTGACAGTCCAGTAGTGATTGTTGTGGAATGTGTGAAGCGACTGCAATTGGTAATTTTTTTATGTTACAGGTACACAACACAGGGGAGGTAACTCACAAGGCAGCAGATGTTAAACCAATGTCAATAGAGGAAGCGTTAGAAATGAGCAGACATTTGAAGATGACAGAATCTGAGAAAAATAAGAATGACACAAATGGTGGAGAAAACAAACTAGAAAGTGGTTCAAGCTCAGGCTTGCAGACTGGTTCAGCTGAGAAAAGAACTGGAGAACAGGCTACAAAGAAAAGCAGTGAACCAGTCAAGGCAAATGAGACTGGTTCTAGCAATCAGGCTGCTGGAGTTCAGTCTAGAAAGCATTCCAAACAAAACCAGTCTGCAAACTTGATGCAGAAATGCATAGACTGTTTTCAGCATTTTTTTCATGAGCTGATAACCCAAAAGTTCCTGAAAGATGACCATCTGGTCCAAATCTGTTTTGAAAGTATTGTAACTAGTCAGACTGGATTTAAGAATAATGATTCAGTCAATGAAGATATCTTTAATAGCTGTGATAACAATGGAGCAACAAATTGTGATAGAAAAATAGTCCTAGAAAATGATAGTGAGGAAAATTTGAAAACATTTTCTACAGCCTGCCAACTGCTGGTGGAGTTTGCGAGTTTTCCTATGTATGGTGTGGATACAAGGCTGCCAGAAAAACAGATACCAAAAGGTGAATTGTTTATTTTATATACATGTATATTGTTATTATCGGTAGCTGTAATTTTTATCATAGGCAGGTAACACTACCCATTGTGATCTGTTTGATTATTAACGAACATGAATTTTAAGACATACACTGACTACATGTTTTGAGAATGCCCAGATTTGAACTGATCCATGCATATGGATCATATATACCACAGACGGCACTGTCTAGGGTTGGATCATCACTAGTGCCATGTTGGTAGTGTACAAAAGCAAAATACTTTATTCCACATTCTCCCCACCCCACCCCCCTCTCTCTCTCTTCTTGAGATAGATTCCATCTGGAGTGATTGTTGACAGCAATCAATCTAAGTTGTAAGAACTTATTTTACAATTATTGATAACACAATGTAACTAAATTAGTGCAGAATTTTATAAAATGCTTATTATTCTGATTACCTCGTTAAATTCTAGTTCTGTTTTTTAGACTTCGAAAGAAATATGGGTTAGTACATAGTTACATGTACATAATATATACTTTTTCAGAAAGCTCAACAATTCCTCTTTGGGTACAAGATTTAGTCACTTGTTGTTGTTTTATGGACAACTTCGACATACAGAGTCCAGCTGTGTCCACCATGTTGGATTTAATCATCCTGACACAGTCTGTGCAGGTTGAACACAGGTCTGATAATACAGGGAACCAGTCTAGTTCAAGCCAGGTATCAGTCCAGATATTACCCACACTGCATTGGGAGGATCTCAAGTTCCTGTCTGATAATACAGACTTCTTTAAGGTATGTTAGTTTAATGTTTTTACTCTGTATAAAAATACAAATCTTCCACCTGGAAAAAATGGTATTGATATATCTTCACATATCCCTGTCTTGGACACACATTGCCACCTTTTTGCTAAAAGTGTGGTGATTTTAAGAGATAAGCTGCCTTTAGCTTTACTAACAGTAGAACTTACAAAATTCAAGAATGTTATACATGGGAACACATGTTTAAGTAGTACATGTATTTTGGGAACTTGTATCTCAGGTTGTTTTATCAAACGTCTTTTGTTAAGACAGTCTGATATGAGGGAAACTTCAACAACAACACGTGTTCTTCTTTAATTTATATAATTTACATGCAAAAATAAGTTATAGGTTTCTAATAAATAAAAATGAACGTCAGGCATTTTACGAACTTCATAATTAAAGTCAACTTGCCCATGTACAATTATTTTTCTTTGTATTATGAACAATGTTTTTAATCCCAAAGGTGTTTACCTGGCATTGCAGTCATTTTGTCGAATCACTGAGATTTCAACAGTAATTAACACATACTTTTGTTTGTATTCGAATTTATGTCCAAACATCTTTAATGGAAACTGACCCTTTAAGTTGATTTAACATCCCAATTAGGACCTGACAATCTTCATTATTTAGTGTCTTGCATCAGGTAAGTAAACTATTTTGCCATTTGGAAAATAACCACGTGTCAAAGTTCGATTTTATGGGAAACGGTTCCCGTATGCTTTGTATTAAGAGACCGTTTTATTAAGCGACCGGTTTTGGCCTTAGTACGTCTTAATAAATTTTGACTGTAACATAATTAGCGTATACTCAGGGTAAATGTACCTTCTAAGTATTTTGTGTGTTGGGGTTTATACAAGACTTCCCATGTCTTTTTTTACTTTTTTTTTTTTTTTTGTTAAGACAGTCTGCAATATTGTAAGATCAAAATTTAATGAACTCTGTAATCTGGTAATATAAAAACAAAATCATAAAATTTACCATATGTTTAAAAATGCCAGAAGTCAAGTTAATATCTGATTCATTTATTAAACTAAAATGAAATGAAGTAACAAAATAGTATATTTAAGTGTCACTGTTATTTATTAGAGGTCAGCAGAAATTCTGTGGAATTTCCTGGATGAGAGGACGTGCCAATATCACCAGATGACAGTGAAAATGTTCCATATCCTACATCAGGTGGCGCCATCTAGCTGGATCTGTGAGAATGTGATTGGTAACCAGTTGATTCACGACAATGAGGTTAGATATTGAATACTCTGTACCGTATCAAGCTTGACTTACAACTATGTTTGTAAACCAACTTTTTTATGTGTATCTAGTAGACACTGTAAAAAGTACAGAAAAAGTACTACTGTAGAATGCTACAAGAATAAAGTACAAAATGTTACTCAAGTTGGTGATGAATAAGTGAACAGTATGGATTCAGATCCAACAGTTCAGATGTGTTGATTGATTTCAATCTATTCTGGTTGAAAACATCGTAGATTTTTAAAAAACCAACTCAAATGTGTTATAAACAGTGCAAGCATCATAAAACGCGTGCTTGTTTCGGAGCAATCAGTTAGGACAAGTTCATGGTTCTATTTAAAGTGTCTGCCTGAATAAAAAAACAAGTGCATACAGACTGTTGACATCTACCTTCACACGGGGCTGTGTAATGTACAGTGAACTCTGTATATTGCAAACTCCTTCGGACCATTTAAATTTATTCCTTATATCTGGAATATGTTATATGCATATAGCATTAATAAAGAAGAAAAAATTGGGGCCAGAAAAATGTATTCCTTATACCAGTATCCAGAATTTCACTATATCCAAAATTGTTATAAACAGAGTTTACTGTATTAATTCAGCATTATAAGATTTTCAGCACAAATGGTTGTAAATCATTCTATATTTTGAATAAAGCATACAAAAATATTGCGTTTAACCACTTGTATAATTTGGTTTTTCTTTCACAGAAGGTACAAACTGATGCCTTTAAGAAGTTCTCTGTTCTCTGGCATCTTACAAGAAATAAGAAAACAGACGTGATTCCAGGCAAGCCTCTCAGGACATTCTACAGGTAAAGCTCACACCTTTTACATGCCTTCAATAACATACTCTACATAGTCTTTGGTTTTCTCCAGGATTTTGTTGATTTCTTTTATTAATATGAGAGAAACAAATTGGCACATCAGACAGTCATTTGAAATTGATACCAATAAAATGTTGTTGGAACAGGGTTGCTGGTGACTGACATACATATGATTGCCTTCTTAAACATTTTCACATGCTTAAATACCAGCTAGTGGCTAATTTATGCACAACAGTCACATACTAACTTAGAAATACTGTAAAATCTGTCTGAAGTAAGTAGCCAAGAGATTCATCAAAACTGACTGTTTAAAGTAGGTGACTGCTTTGTACAGGTGTTTGTAATATGAAAATACCCAATTTGGAAACATCCCTATTGACTGCTTAAGGCTGATGAGTGTTTAATTGAGATGTACACATTCAGGTTCAACTGTATATTGAATTTGTTTCAGATCAATGTTTGTGATGCTGGACAGTTTGAAGGATGAGACCAGCCCGCTAAAGGTTTTAGCCACGACCTGGTTGACACACGTCATTCAACAGGGGGACATCAACAGAGTTATGGAACCTCTGCTACAAATGTTGCTGCATCCAGACACTGCTAGGTAATTACACTTTGAAATTTTGCAATTTCTAAACACAAAATAATTGAATTGCTTCATGGGAGTTTCATGATTTTAGATAAGAGGGTTTTTTTTCTAACCGTAATATACGGTTTTCGTTCTCACTGTAAGTACCTACTTTTTGTAGGTATTCATATTTTATAACTAAGCTGTGCACAAATTATCATGTTGATATACCCAAGTTGAATGTCATTAAAGCAACTGAAGGTTATTAACGGGCATTTGATAAATGTATGTACATGTAGCGTAAAATATTACTGTTCTGTCATCATGGTCTGTGTTTGATGTTGTAGGGTATCTGTACAGCATGTGAACGTTCAACAACCAAGGAAAGTCTGTCTGTCAGAGAGCAGTGAGGAGAATGTTGAAGCTAACATCTACGCCATCAGTAGCGAAGGTGGCAACATCATCTACCATGTTAGCTCGACCAAGGACGTGCCAAAGAAACAATTTTCTGATGAGCTGAAGTCGTACGCTCTTACGGTGCTAAATGAAAGAGGTGCCCATACTGCCCCTATGCGATCACTTTCAGAACAGGAACTCCATTTTGATAAAGTCGATCCAGCCAGCGTTAGTTTGAGAATTAATCCTTTTGGGTCTGAGAGTTCCCTCGATGGATTAACGGTAGACTTAGGCCTGGCACCTTCAGTGAACGATGGTGTAGTTACTAAAGCCAAAAGACTAGATAAGAAAACGTGTGTGAAGGAGGGAATTTCATTTACAGGCAGTGAAGAGTCTACAAGGGAAGTAACTGATGGTGATACTGATGGGAATGAGTCTGTCTCAAATTCTGCAGAAAATATTGCCATGGATATAATTGATGAGATTGTACAAAATGTTACTAAAACTAGCATAACAGGAAGTACAGAAAGTGTAAAGGAAGCAGTGAAACAACCCAAGAAGAAAATGCCTGAGCGGGCGGACAGTATAAACTCAGGTATAGCTGCCGATGAATTGTTGAATTCAGTACTGAGACAGAGGGTAGATTCGCCAACACCTAGTGAGAAAGATGTCGCCATGTTCCAGGACGTTGATAAAGACTCTACCAACATACACCATCTCCATATGCATATGTTACTATATATACAAAAGTATGACTATCAAAGAACTCTGTACGCCCTCTCTACATTAAAAGCAATGCTGGTGGCATGTCCCCGTCATGTGGCAACTGTTCTTGTTACAACCAACATCAGCACATTACGGTCAACACAACTTGCCAAACTGCAGTTACTCATGGCTCGACATCGTAAGTCTGTGTTCGGTAAAAATTTCTTTGGTGAAATTCCGGCAGACGTCTTATCAAATTACAGAAGTAGCATGTTCATCGAGGTTTTGATCACAGTGTGTCTGAACTTCATGCGGGGATATTACCCCAACCTCATGATGAGCAAAACGTCATGTGACGAGTTGCTAGGCAACAAGCAAGTTCATATCCTGGCAACAGAGACATTGACCTTGATGTTGTCAGAAATCATTAGCATAATGAGGGATTCTGGGAAGAATTTTGTTTCCTATATGAGTGACTTGTTGCAAAGATGCAAAGTGCAGAAGGTATTGTTACACTGTGTTCTGGCGGAAATCTACAATTGTAGGATGAAGATTGAAGCAGATAAGAACAGTCAAAATATAACTGAAGCAATCATTGCATTTAATGAAGACAAAATAGATCCGTCTGCTAATGAAGCATTCCAAATCAAACTGCTAGATTTCCTTGTGGCAATGATAGTTTTAGAAGAACAAATCGGAAAATTCCACTCAACACCCCAGACAACCCCAGCTTCAGAATGGGACAGGCTGAAAGTGAATTACCAACCATCTCTGAAGAATGTTGGATACAATTTAGGTCATCCCATTGTACAACAGGGGATGTTTGTTTCAGGTGTACTAAGTGCATTAAAACAAACACACATGAGTCATATGCACCGCCATTGGGTTGCCATGGTAACATCAGCATTACCATATATGGGAAAGTACCTGCCGGGGATTGTTATGACTGTGGTATCACAGTTGTGTAAGAATATTGAAGCACTGGCAATTTACTATGAATCTAATGGAAAGTCAAGGTAATTACTCCTTTGTAGAATTACATCGTTTTTCAATTGTTTACCATCAATTTTATCGAAAAATTAAAATAGAGGCAAAAGAATGTTGAAATTTCCTTAAATCCTGTAAATGCTCTATCTTCTTAAGGATTTTAGGAAGTTGATATGTTTTTAAAGCGTTGGTGATACATGCAGTGGTAACAGAAATTACTTGGGGCCCATAATTATGTTGCCTTTGATTACTCCAAGATAAATATATTCTGACCAGTTATTATAATGAATAGCTTTAATTGATGTTTGAAATAATACTAGTAATTTATAGGAAAATTCTTTTGATAACAAATCCAATCTGTTTTTCATGAAAAATGCAAAAAGAAATCATCTTGTATGATCTTTTTGAAATAGAAATTTGTACATACTGCTCCATCTTTCAGTAACACATATATTGAGAAGATCCCGCCAGACCATGTGCTGACCATGTTACAGGGCCTGACGACAATGTGTCATTACTGTCTCCTTGACAACATCTCACCTGTCACTGTTGGCCAACAAGCACCTAGCAACACTGGCAGCGGTACGGTGTCGTCTTCAGCAAACACAAATATCCTCACCAACTTGTTCCATGTGTTTAACCCAGTAGGAGGCAGTAGGGTAAGTGATAACTGTGTGTGTGCTTTAATTAATGGAGGCATATTTTCTTGGAAAAGTATCTTTTGTGGGAATGTAGATAAATTACTGCAATTTTAATTTTGCGAAGACACGAAAGTCAGAATGTGTAGCTGGTTATGCGTGTATTAATAATAGCACTAGATGTGGATTTGCAGAAACATGATAACTGTAAACATATGCCAGCAGAAATTTGAAGTTCAACACTGTCGCATCTTAAACCACAAGGGTTAATTTCCACCAAATCTCTCAGAAATGTTCCATGGGTTGTCCTCTACAAAATTTGTTCCAAGAATTTCATTCCACTCTGAAACGGAAAGTAAAATCTTCAGTGAGCACACCTTTTAACAGGTATAGTATTGGTACTGACCAAATTGAAAGATGCACCAGTCCATTGTAGAAATATAGTAAGGCAGGTTTTAACTGAATACCAAGAGTCATTGCTAATTTGTTATTCCATTATTTAAGTTGTACAGCTTAATGTTGGATACTGTCTGCCTTTGCTCTTTTAACAATTTTGATTGAGATTTTACAGTTTAAAAGAAGCCGTTCAAATTAACAATTTACTGTAAATACACCAAAATATAGCACACATTTGTTAGTAATTTTACTGATCAAACTTTGATTTCTAGGAGGCGAGTCCACAGAGAGATGTGGGTACAATGTCACCAGTTCTCGATGCTCGTAGCAACATTCTTAGTGTAATGCCGAGGATCATGGCCTGTATGGCGGCAATGTGGAGGGCGATAAATATTGTAGAGAAACAAGAGGAGTCTCCTGTCCTTACCATGGGATCGCCAAAGGTTTGTTTACATAATACAGGCTCAGGCACTTTGCTGATTTGATAAGATCATCATATATGTACTTTTACATGCCCTGACAATACCTTTTATGAGTAGAGTCCAATAGGGGCGGGGCCTTACTTCTAAAATTTGCTGTTCCCAACTAATGCTTGGGATCACACTAGTTTTGTGGATTTCAAAACCTCTTTCAGTATATGGCCAAGAGTTCATTCCCTTGGTGTCATTTGGGATATCTTGCATGTTTAGCTGTGTCTAAGGGCATGGACTTGTACGTTTTATCCATGCCAGTGTATGCAACTATACGTTATATATAGCCACACAGAATTGGACACATTATCAGCAAAAGGTTCTCAATATACTGACGTATGCTGGATATATGCCAGCATAGATGAAACGTATAGCTCCAATATCTTCTAGAACCCTTAGGAACACTAAACTTTGCTAGAATTATAGCCCCTTTGCAAGAATTTATTATTTAGGGTTCTTAAGACCACAGAAAAATGTTGATGTCAAAATCTAGGGAAGCTCCAGTAAGTAGGAATTTAACCTTTTATCAAGTTTCTGATCCATCAGTGTAACCAAATTACTGTTTTGAAAATCAGTACTTTAACCAGGCAGTTTTGTTTTTAGTTTACATGTATTTATATTCGTAGGTTGTGAAGCAGTATATTCTAGAGTTTATCAGCCCCATATCTCTGCCCCATGGTGTGCACCTACTTGGAGCTATAGCTGTGGCATGGAATGACAGAAGAATGAAAGTACCAGTCAAACATAGCAGAAAGGTGAGGCCTCCTGGCTTCTGATCACACATACAAATTAGTCCAATTGTTACCCAGGACTTACTGATCTACCATATTGCAATTTTTGGTTCTGTTACATTTTGAGATGACTGTTCAGCATACATGAGTGTGATTGGCACTAATGTTTTGCTTTCAGAGCTTTTGTATTTTAAGCTTTTTGTCATTAAGCTTTTTGTCACAACTTTGTAGTTGTATCAGCTTGTAACTACATTGTGCTTCTCATCTAGTGAATGTGTGATCAGAGTTGGTCATCAGACACAAAAGGTGGAAAATTCCAGCAACATACGAAAAGGCCCAAAAAAAACATGTTAATTATTAATGTTAATAGGATTTCTCTTTAAAATATTTTTTATATCATATACGTCATACTTTCAGAGAAGACATGCTCGAATTTTGAAATACTTAAATAAAATGGTATGTGATGTCATATATAAGAAGTTTTTGTAATGTTACACCAACACATTTTCAAAAAACTGTTTCACAGAATACTTGAGATACTGGGGTTTTCCCATTTCCACAGAACTTCTTTCAAGTACTGGACGTCTGAGAGAATTTATTCAGAATAACTTAATATTCCTGTATAATTGTGGATGTCTTTTTATTTGCAAGTTGTTTAGTTTTCATTATTTTGTAATTGAGAATTTATTTGCAGGTTGTTTAAATTTGCAATAAGAGCCTATCAGTGCTAAGAAAGGGTAATATGTCATGTTGAGATAGAACTTTTAGCAAGATTGGTGAATTTGCAAGTTGGTTTATTTGCAAAAATGATAAAAAAAAATTAAAACCTTGCAAATAAAATGACTTTTACAGTATCATATCTGTTCCATTATGTATAAACTTCCTATATATGGAGAAAAATACTGGGTATAAATATTCTACCTGTATATTCTGCCCACGCAGGATGAGCCAACATATAATGAGTATTTGTTGGCCGCAGATGGTTTTGTTGATTTGGTAAAAATCCCATTCTTAGTTACCCAGCTTCAAACAGTGAGTTTTCAGTTTTAAATTCAATCATCCCATGGTTTATTGTACCATAATGCATGAGTGGTTGTAGTTCCTTTTTGGTGATTATCTTATACTGTGGGTATTTTGTTAATATTTTGGGTTATATCTTGTAACTGTGGGTATTTTGTGAAAATCATGGGTAATATAAAACTCACACATAATGTTTATCTCAGTTATAAGTCAGGGCTCTATATTTTGATGTACGTAGGTTGTTAAGCTGACAGTACAATGTATGTTTTTATAAAACATGCATGACCACATGATTTGCAAAATTTGAATATTCTTATTTTGTTTAAAAAATATTGTTATACAATGAATGTACAATTTTGTTTTCACCACCTAGTCATTTTTTACAGGCTTTCCAGCTGAATTTCTAGAAAAATCATATCTTCTTTTTTTCTCAGGATTAAAAGAAAAGCTTGAATTACCTCCCTTATTGTAATTGTGCATAGAGTAGGGTATTAGTTTTTAAGCTATCATAGGTATACATACATCTGTTGGTATAAATTTTGATCTGTAACTTCATGTTAGGTAACAGTAGCTGTTGTAGATTAAGTACAAAAAACCTTAGCTTAGCCCTAAAGTAGCCCTTTAACTTTAAAAACATTGCTCCTAAACTTTCCTCTTACTATTTTTATAGAATTGCTTGAAAGCCTGTAATCATTCCTTATGGTGGCTTGCTTGTCTCCCAAACTACCACCTGGTGCACCTGGGAATACCATTAATGGTACATGTATATATGTACCATTGGTTACTGGTGATTTATGTACATAAATAATTCTGTGTACTCCTTAGTCTCTATGAAAACCAGTAGAATTACACAAAAGTGGTCAGGAATCAAATATTCACAACTGTTACAGTAGATAACTTTTATGACATCACTGTTCTATTACATAAAAAGAATGTAGGAATAGTTGCTCTCCCACAAGCAAGGGCACACTTCATGATACATCCTATGTTTCCTAATATCCTTTGTTTTCAACACTTTCTTGTATTTTGATTGCTTTAATATTTTGCAGATAATAACAGAGAGCAGACATTGCATGACATCATCATTAAATATTAATTTAGTATGTGACAAGCCTGTCTGCATAAAAAAGTCTCAATATGTTGAATATACAATATGTATTACGTGGGTAGATTCCAGTTACATAATCTGCTGCAGTTAATGTTTAACTTGGGTGTAATATTACATGTTTGTTAAACTCTTTAGGAAACATGCCTCATGCAGAATTTCGGTTGAACCTATTATACTATTGATCATAGGGTCATTAGGTGACTGTCTACTTAATAGAAAATACTCGCTGTTCAATAAAAACTCACAGAAAAAGGCTCCTATTTTTATAGTCATTTTAGAGAGAAGAAAGTATAATCAGTGTGGAACACACCTATTATTATAAGGGTTATATTGTTTCTGCTATTGCCCTTGAGGAAGGAGGGAATAGTACAGTTTCAGACCCATTCAGTCTGATGTTAGTTTTTGCACAGTATGACTCATAAGTATTTGCTTCTCACTTAAATTGTCGGGTTTTTTTCATCCAAATAATAAAAAATTCTTATAGTTGTAGATGAAATCTTTTTGAACAGAAAAATACAGACTGGGGTCAGTTCAGTGCAGAAATGTAGCAAGTTTTTTCAGGAATTTA
Source organism: Saxidomus purpurata (assembly GCA_022818135.1). Lineage (NCBI taxonomy): Eukaryota > Metazoa > Mollusca > Bivalvia > Venerida > Veneridae > Saxidomus > Saxidomus purpurata. The sequence goes on along the minus strand of JAFMSR010000003.1, from coordinate 2,464,600 downwards.
CCATTTACACTTGCACAAGTTACATGAAAACCTATGTATATAATACACATACTTTGCTTTGAAAGGTATTGCCTACTCCCTGTGAGGATCAGCTTCTACTGGTGGATTTAGTGGGAGCAATTAAAGTACTGCCAACAGATACACTGGTACAGACTGTGAAGGAGGTTCTCAATAATCCGCCCTCCAGTGAGCTCAGCAGGACCAAGGTTTGTACCTTACTTGAACGTGTGTCATTACACCCCAACCTCACTTTGTGAAGTAGGGGGCTATACTTCTAGTATCATATGTGATGCCAACACCCGTTAAGTTCCACATTACACAAATTTCAGTATAAGTACACCTAATGGTACTCCAAATAAGACTTGATACAATATTCAAGAACACAATTTCTTTAAGCAGAGCAAGAACATTAACTCTTATTTTCCTAATTTTAAATTTTCTCCATTGTGCTTCTTTAATTTTCTTTGGCATCCAGACCTATCAAGGGAGTAGGATGGGGGTATTCATCACATTCAGTTATAGCTCTAGGTTTTACAGTTACATGGAAAACTGTTTTTCTAGACCACTGAAACTCTTATGTAACACAGCGGAGTCTAGCAATTTGTCATGAAATATTGTCTATGTAACTGTAGTTCTTTATATTTTACAGAAAGGAATACCCCTGGAAGTAAACATGTTACAGTTTTTCTATGCGTATGTACAGAGGACATCAGCCAATCAGCTGGTAGATTCCTGGTCATCTCTCTCCAGTCTGCTTCGAGAATCTCTACAGTTAAATCTCGTAGCCCCAGGGCAGTTTCTGTTGCTTCTGTAAGTCTATTTTCACAGATATCTTTTACCTTGACCAAACAAAATTTCTAAAATGGTCATGTTCGTCTTTCAGTTTGGGTTGTGCTGTTCATTGTTCAAAGGGGTGCTTGCAGAAAATTTTCTTCCGCCAACATTTCTTAGTCTGATGTTCAATAGTGAACAATGCAGATCATGATCACAATGCAGGGATGGGTAGGATGATCATGATCTGCACTGATCACGGAGACAGAAGCACATGGAAGTAAAGTGGGTAGAATTTGTTTTAACTGGACGGTAGTCCAGAGAGTTGTGTTAAGATTAAATGGACAGATTACTACTCCAGGAACATAGATAATATCATGAACATAAAAATATGTACCACTGGTCAATTTGAAAGTGAGTATGAAGAAATACACAATGTATTTTGGTTGATCTTTCTTCCATATAATCATAAATCATAAATCCTTACTTTAGGTGATTTTATATTTTCTTCAGCATACTGAATGAGTATGTACAGAAAACACAATCAATGGTGGACAAGAAGAACCAGAGAGAGATTCAGGAGATAGCGCAGAAACTTCTGGAAGCAGTCTCCAATATAGCTGGATCCAGTCTGGAGCAGACGACATGGCTGAGGAAAAATTATGCTGTAAAACCTGGGCCACAGTCTGATGAACCTGAGGAAGGGAACCAGCCTGAGGATGGTGGGTACCAGAGTGAATATAATTACAGTGCAATGTGCAAGAACCGCAACTCTGACTTCAGTTATTATCACCCTTTCAAAAAGCTTGATTTTTTTCATAGGCTGCAGATTTTTAAATATTTTATTGAGAACTTTTTTTTACCTTCTGCATTATAATCTTTCAGCTGGCAACATTTGTGTTCCATTAAATTTTGACACACGTGTTTATGTAAAAATTGCAAGTAAAGCCTGTGCAAGTAATAATATGTTTAATTTTACCCAAGTTGTTATTGCAGATTCGGTGGTTATGGAGAAGAGAGTGGTAGAGTTTGAACCTTCGTCTGTGAACTCAGCAGACAGTAAATACAGCGTGCAGGCACTGGCTGCATTAGCAGAGGTAGGATGTAGTCACTTCTCGGACTTCCCTACTCCTGAAAATAAGGAAGATCAAAATTTACCAGTTTGGTAGTGGTGTAGACATTGATCAGACTGCAGATCCTGCTCTGTGGTAGAGTGCTTAGAGTCACTGGCTTGAAATCACTGTAACCTGTCTTTGCACAAGGGTTACGAGTTCAAGCCCTGCTTCCAACCATATCTCTGTATGTAAAAAAATGTTAGCAGTTTCTTATAGAGGATAGAGATCTAGTACTGGTTCATCCAAGGTAAACTGCCCCCCTGTAAAAATGACAGAAATCTGGTTGAACTGGCATTTAATGCCGACAATCAAGAATGATCAGACTACCCTAACCCTATGGGAGGACGGAACTTGCCCTATATTTATAATGATCTACAGTTACTTACCCACCCCTGCGGTCAAGTGGTTTAGGTCAATGATTTGCAATCACTGAACTTTTCACCGATTGAGGAACAGCCAGGGGTTCAAGCCTCACTACCAAATTGACTCTTAGAATATTGGCAGTTTCTTACAGGAGAAGAGTCTAGCACTTGTCTTTCTAAGGAATGATTTAAGGTACTGTCTGACTGTAATTAACTAAAATACTGTTAAAGGGGGCATAAAACCCAAAGGAAAAATGTAAATGACGTATTTGATGCATTTTCAGATAACTGCTCCATTGTTGGATGTGATATATTCCAGTGAAGAGAAGGATAAAGTTTCACCATTCCTGACCACTCTGCTGTATAATATATTCCCATATGTCAAAAGCCACAAGTAAGTCTAACATACATTTTCTTATTCTGCTTTGTGACAGTGAATATAGCTCGGTATATGCTGATAGGTCTCGGTGGTCCAGTGGTTATGGTGTTGGCTTTGCAACCCATAAGACCAGGGTTGGTACATGAACTGGCAAATGAAAGTTGTTAGAGTGATTGTTTTGATTATGTTGTGCCTTGAGAGTGAAAATACAAGTTGAGCAAATGTATTTGCATTCGAGCTAAAAGAGAAAGTACATGTATAAACTGAAGTAAACTGATAAGATTATATGTTTGGACAAGGAGAGATGAAATTTGTTGTTCAGCAGAAATGTTACATAAAACTGAATGAAAATTTAATATGAGAAATATTGACCATAGGAAGTCACCAGTCACAATCTGAAGAAGTTAAAACATTTGGGAAAATGTTGCAAAGGCTCAAAATCTGAGCAAAGGGAGAATGTCCATTTGTAGAATCACTTCATAACGCTTATGCAAGAGTCAAACTCACTTTGTATGGTAGCATCTCCAGAAACTGTAGAATGAAGTCATTGTGTATTTCAGTACAAATAACTTGCCCAGCCTGAGAGCAGCCTCCCAGTTCCTGTCCTCCATCAGCAGCTACCAGTACATGAGGAAAGCATGGAGGAGAGAGGCACTGGATCTGCTGCTCGATGCAAGCTTCTTCCAGATGGATATAGAGAGTATAGGATACTGGGTCACAATCGTCGATAATCTCATGACCCACGATAAAACTACATACAAAGATCTCATGGGTACACTTTAATTATTTGTTTTAATCACTTATAATTTAATCTTTCTATTTTTACAAATTTCTAAAAAAGCAAGACTTGTCTCAGTCTGGCTCCTTGAATAAAGTTTTCCAGTAATGACATGGACTGGTTCCCTAACTATTTTTTTACTGGAAAAAATACATTGTTTACATTTCAGCAAGGGTATCAATGGCACAGACTGGTTCCTTGAATTTATTCAGCAATAAAGAACAAGAGATAGACCAGAAGGCTGGCATGTTGAAGAGACTGGCGTTCACAGTGTTCTGTAGCGAGGCGGACCAGTATCAGAAATCCATTCCAGAAATACAAGGTAACGTCATATACAAGTCCTTAATCTAGTTATTTTATCATAATATCTATAAATCTAAACTTGTGTAAGTTGTTACCTGAATTAAGAAACCACCAGCCTAAGCCAGCCAATAGAAACATTTTAAAATGAATGTATCTGTACTAAGTGGCCACATGCATTGAGAGGCCACTGAATTTGTAGCTCTCTGGCTGACTGAAGGTGCCTTCAGGTGTTTATTTTCTTCAAATGAGGTCATTTGATTGGCTAAAAAGATTGCATAATTTATTACGTCCTATTAATCAGTTATGACCTTTAAGGAGCCGATCCACTGTCTAGTGGTAATGCACTAAACTGATAATCCAGGGAGCACAGGTTTGATCCCCTACTCCTCCATGAACATAACTTACGATCTTTCGGATGAGACCTTAAACTGAGGTCCCGTGCATCTGTGCTATACACTGGGCTGTCTCTAGAACCAAGACACGTTCTGTATCTTGTATTTTCCAACAAAACATAAAATAACTAACCTCATCTGGAGGTTTTGGGCGTATGGATTATCCAGTACCAATAATAAAACTCTTAAATACATACAATGGCCATGAAGAGTGTCTGTAGGATTTCAAGATTTGTTTTAAAAAATATTTTGGCATTGGTTTGAAAGATACAGGTGTTTGTAGGTGTTTGTTTCACAGAATACAGATGGAAACTATTGTTTATTTCAGAAAAGCTTGCAGAAAGTTTGCGTATACCTCAAGCACCATCTGTGATGGCCCAGGTGTTCTTGTGTTTCCGTGTGCTCATGTTGAGGGTCTCACCGCAGCATCTAACATCCATGTGGCCAACCATCATTACAGAACTGGTATGTCATTTCTGCGGACATTTTCCGAATTTTGTAAAGCAGTCAATATTGAACCTTTAAAGGGCCTCCACCCTTGGTTTTTGAAAGTTTGCCAGGGAATTATTGTATTTTTTGTTGCCATTTTCGTTTTTTTCCTACTCAGCAGAATTTAAAATTATTTTGGAGTCATAAACAAATGGCAATGAGGCTTTGTTCAGGAGAGGTTATATAGAATCAACACTCTAGATATAAGTTCAGTTTTGAATTATACCTTATGTCACATAGGAATTTATAGAATTTTTTCAAAGCATGAGTGCTTGAACTTTTTCCAAACTGCCAGCAAGTGGTTCTGCCTTTGTGACCAGCATAGATCATACATGGCCTATGCTTCTGTGTAGACTGATCATGATCTGCACTGTTCTCAACTCAGTGAATTGTTGTGGAGTAGCTCTTTGAACAATTAATGGGATAACCCAGATTCAAAATTAGGCATGACTGTTTTAGAAATAAATGACAAAGAAATATTTATTCTTGCAGATTCATGTGTTCCTACAAATAGAACAAGAGTTATCCACAGAAACGGAGGAGTTTGTGTAAGTTGTTGTATCTCTACTATACCATGCAGCAATGTATTTGTCATAGAAGTGTAACCCAATACAATGTAAACTTAATGCCATTAAAACAGCAGCTTATTTCAGATAGCCCTCTTGACACGTGTGAGACAATAATTGGTTGATTTACCCAGTGTGAGATAATTATATCCTGTGAAGGTTCTCTCACACACCAGAAACAGGTAAACGTCCATATCATGTGATTTGTACAAAGAATCTACTAGTGAAAAATCGTAACTGACGTCACTTCGGAATGAGGCTGAGCACTATGTTGATGCATGCAGAAGCGTCGTGTGATTTTGATGTGAAATGTGCTTTGTGCAATCAGTTGAATTTATATCCTGCTAGGCATTTCAAGAAGGAACAGCTGACCTTGGTGTGTGTAAATCTGTTTGTGCAATTTTACTTGACTGGCGTTGATCTCATAGCCATCTATCTTGCTACTAGTTGTTTCTAATGGCATTAAGTTAATACGTTTTGTGTAGACTTGTTATGCTTCTTTAAAAGTTTGTGTAAAATAAAAATATTACACGGTAGTTTTATAATATGCTTATAATCAGATATAAAAAGTTAATGAGATTTGTATGCAATAAGATGCACGTGTTCTGTAGCAAGTATATTACACAATTTCAGGAACACATCTATTATTATTCGAAAGAACATGGTTAACAAGTACAGTAGACTCCTGTTATCTCAAACTCTGTTAAGTCAAACTCCTGCTTATCTCAAACTCATCAACTTAATCACGGTTTGATCTGTTTTTAGCTCACCTTGCACAAAGAGGTATTAGGATCACTCACCGTCTGGGGTACATGGTCTGTCCGTCCGTCCGTCCGTCCGTCCACCATTTCCTTCAACATAATCTCCTCTGAAACCACTGGGCCAATGTTGATGAAACTTGCAGGGATGGTCCTTGCATGAAACTCTATGAAAGTTGTTCAAAGAATTCCATTCCATGCAGAACTCTGGTTGCTATGGTAACAAATAGGAAAAACTTAAAAAATCTTCTTCTCTGAAACCACAAGGCCTAGAGATTAGATATTTGGCATGTAGAAATACCTAGGGGACCTCTACCAAATTGTTCAAATCATGATTCCCTTGTCAAAATTAACCCTAAATGTTAGAATCATGACCCCTTGTATTATAGCCAATAATAGTCAGGTGAGCAATATAGGGCCATCATGGCCCTCTTGTTTCTCTGTACAGACAAAGATGGCAGAAGTACAGTGTGCCTAAAGTGACATGAGATACCTTTTCTTTCCTCTAGAATATTTTCTTTTATTTCATAATATGAAATGTATATCTTATAAAGGAAATATTATTTCGTAATTACAAAATGTTAAAAACACAATATTATATTTGTATGTCACTTTAGAGGGGCACAGTACAGAAATGTTTAAAATAAGTGGCATTTAATTTTGTCAGTTTATTCAAGATTTCAACTTACTCAATACTTTTACTGAAAACAATAAACCTTAAATACCCATGCTTTTTTAATGTTTTACTTGAAATCACTAAGGTTTTTACTAAATCATAGGTCATAGTGTGTTGTCTTTTTAACAAAGAACCCCAGATTTTGAATGCATCATATTTTTAAACTACCTTTGATTGTTTTAACAGCCATTCTATTCCTGCAAGCACGAGGTATAAATATGTGTAGATTCCTGTTGTACTAGTTCACCTTTTGAATTTATTTTTGACCTTGTCTTATTTTAACCTGTCCGTGACCACAGAAACATTTCACCATATACCTCTGTCATCAGAATGTGTGACCTGAATTTTACTTAAATCTTTCACTGACCGTCACCATAGAAATATCTTTCACTGACCTTCACTGTAGAAATATTTCACTACTTTTTTCTGTCTATCAAACTAGGTGACATAAAATTAACTGTTTTAATCTTATATTTAATCTTTCACTGACCTTGGCTTCGATATGCCTGTCACCATTTTTTCTGGTCATCAAATTGTATTATAGTATAGACCATGAAAATCTGAATTGTCTTTATAATTTAATTGCATGTGTACATTTGTGTATTGCAATAAAAACATTTTTGTATTGGTTTTTCATTTCTAAATGTAAAATTAAAACTTAGAAAATCAATTTTTAAATTAAAATTTTTGAGGAACTGATACGTTCATAATACAGCTTTCAGTGACATACGGATTTAAACTAGACATTATTAAGAATTATTGATCATACCATGCATATTCAAGTGTGTAACCATGGTTTTCTGGTAGGATGACATTTTGCAGAGTTATGGATCCTTCCTGAACATAGCTAGTTGAACGTACTGCAGACTTGTATCACTGCAGCAAGGTGTATAAGACACGTATTTGTTTATCCCTCCAACCCCTTAAAAATACTTATATCATAACAAATTCAGTGTAAAACTTTCTCCACAATGCAATTACTGCTTTTTTTCTGTTTAACTCATTTTTTTTAGAATAATAAAACATGAAATTTGTTGTTGTGGGTTCATTATGTGGTTTATATGTTGTTGTTATTGTTGTATCTTGTCTTTATTTATGACATAGATACGTAGTTATATATATTGTGAATTTAAGTTCTTACTGGGTTTTACTTACACGAGGGTATTTTTCTTTTCAGACAAATTAGTGAATCAATGTAATTATTCCTTTTAGTTTTATATCAGCGGATGGATTGATGCATTTGCTGTGTCACACATATTTCATTTCCTAACTTGTTTTCATTCATCAAACTTAAAATTCAAACATTGCTGTTACTAACTGTATAGTACTTTGGTCAAAGTTATTGATACTTAATTAATTCCTTCTGTCGATTTTCTAATAAAAGAGAGATTCATTCACCATCCGTACTTGAAATTGGTGTCGTAATGGAAAAACCAGCTTTTACCAAAAAATCCGTTTAATATACCCTTCCATACAATGATTTGTAAAATTTGTTTAGAGCTAAAACATGGCAGATTTAAATGCTCCGTTATCCTTAAAGTCTCTGGAGCATTTTAGATACTCATATATAGAAAAATTAATTTACGCATAGAATAATGATAGTAATGCGTTCTATTTATTCTAAATAAAGGTTGATGTATATCTTTCTTTCATACATTTGTCCCTTCCACACTAAATAGTGTTGTCAGAAAGTGTTTCCTATTTTTTGCAGTATCATTTGGAAAAAAATCATGCACTATATGTAATGCATGTACTTCTGATTTATAAACAAATGGTTATGAATGTTTGTCATACAAATAACTTTCAGTTTCGCCCGTAAGACATCTTTCTTGCTAATTTAAGAGCTACATGTGTTTTGACATCCAAAGTGCTCCTGGGACTTTAACTTAATTTAAATTGATTACTTTAGTTGCTGTGATAGCTCAGTTGGTAGAGCGGAGGACTGTAGTGGGAAAATAATTGATTACTCATTGTCATATTTCATTATCTAATGTAATGCGATAGACCACACCCACTTTTTCTGAACTTTGAACTTAAAACAAGCTTGTTGAATCATGTTGACTATAAATGCTTTGTTGCACTGTATGTATATTATACATGTTAAAAGATTCACTCTTAAAAGCATTTGACTACACATTACAGAACTCTTGTGTTCTAAAGCTTTGATGTTGTAATGTCGTTTCTGTTTGATTGCATCTTCTGAGTTTGCGACTATTAACTACCATATACATGTACATATGTACTGTTTGAAGTACATGTAAAGTGTTTTTGCATAATTTATGATGGTTAACCATTTAGTTATTCCAATGCTTGAAACAATTTTGTTTTTTAATGCGTCACCATTAGAAAGTTGAAGCCTTTTTAAAAGATCTTGTGCTGTCACAAATATCACAGCTTTCGAAATTATTGTGTGATTTATTGTGATATTTTCTGGGTCCTTTGCATTTTCTAGTGAGGCTAACAACTGACAGCATTTGGAGCATACATTTGTTGATTATAATAGCTAATGCCATTAACAATAAACGTTTTTAAAATGCAAGACATTGATTTCTACAGTAAATATATGTGTTCTGTCCCTTATTAACTATCCTTGGTGATAAATCACATTTCCCCACAGATAACATGTACTGTTTTTGGTTAAATTATTAGATAAACATGCAGTTTTGGTAGTTTAAGCTCTACCCAATAATACAGCTCTTGTAGTTATTAAAACATGCTTTGAATCTGTATTTCTAGGACCCAGGTTCAGCGTATTGCAGCCCTTGATTCCAGCTGGGCGCACCTTGGGAATGGTCTAAATGCGCACAATAATCCATCGTGGATGCAACTATACCTCAGTGCCTGTAAACTACTGGACATGTGTCTGGCCCTACCTGCTGATACTGTACCACAGTTCCAGCTGTAAGTATGTCTGTATAGGTCAAACACCACCACTTAATTAGGTCAAAGACCACCATTAAAATTTCCTTGCAGCTATGCTATGATCTTATTGACTTGGCTTATGTCACCATTTACAATCAATGATGCCGTGTTGAAGGTTAATAATCATAAAGTATATTGTTACATAATCCAAGAATTTTAAACTTAAATCTCACTAGTTGAAATAACAACCATGTCAGACCTTAGATGCAAAAGTAACACAAAACATCAATGCAAGATCTTCTTGGTAACTGTTGCAATTCTAAATTTGCAATGAAGTCAGCAAGGTACAATTTGACAACTGGCGGTAGGAAATACTGAATATCAGTTTTGAAACAAATATTGTGTAGTGATGTTGACATACCTGTATTCTTATAACACCTTGACATTACAGGTATCGCTGGGCATTCATTGGTGGAGCTGCAGCGGGCGAAGGGGACGATGACGTCGGGGAAGAGGATAAAAAGAAAGATTCCAGAAGGAAACAAAAGCAGTTTAAACCTCACATTATCAGATTAGCAAGACTTCTCAATACCAGGGTAATACAAGCTTGTGTATTGTTTTCAACCAGGACTTTACCAAATTTCTAAAATGTCTGTCTGTCAATTTGGACAGTACTATTATTTGAAGTGGTGCTCACTGAAAGATTATTGACTGAATAGCAAACAGGGCATATTGTGATCAGGCCACATGGATCTATGCAGTATGGTCATGATCTGCATAGGTTGCAAAGGCAAAATCTTCTTGTTGCCACAGAGTTCAAGTTCAATCCTCTGTCTTCCTTTGTACTGCACTAGATTCACCAGTCATTTGTTTTCAACAGGCATACAATACAGTATAATGATTTCTGCATAGAAAACTCATTTTCCTCTTTGATAATTATGTATTATTTTATTTTGCATATGTTATATTTGTATATGTGCTATGACCTAAAAGAGTAAATAAGTAAATGATGCCAAAAGTAAGTTTAACAAAACGTCTGTACAGATACCTTTGTGTCACTGAAATTACTCATTTTGAAGGACTTGCACTGTAGTAAAGAATTTTTTTATGATAGTTGCAAATTTAATTTGTACTACTTTGTCACGTGTTATTTATATAGGCTCGTGTCACGACTTATACAATCTTTGACTTAAGAATCTTCGCTGATTGTGCATAATTTTAATGCTGGTTCCCTCTTTCTTCAGCTGAAAGGTGACATACCCATGATGAAGATGGTACCCGGCAGGCCTTTGCTTACTTTTACCTACTTGAGGTCATTACAAGAGTTACAGCCCTTCTTTAACACATTGTGCCTTGCTAATCAGACTGATAACCTGTTATTAGCTGCAAGACAGCTGGGAGCCAGTGGTAAAAGGAACCAGCCTAATGTTTTAACCAATGGACATGCAGGAATCAAAAGTAATAGCCAATTAGAAACGAAAGATTTGATTGGTAGAGGGATGCCAAAATCTAAGTCAACTCCAGCATTTCCAGTCAGTCAAAGTTCAAAATCTGAAAATGCGTCTGTGGTAGATAACAAATCTAGTCAGCAGTTTATTGAAGAAGTCCTGATGAGAGATTTCTTGGAACCAATGGGATAGAAGATAACGATTCATATTTTCTTTGAACAAATGGGAAAGGAGAAAACAAAAGAGATTTCCTTCAACCAATGGGATTGGAGAAAACAAATAAATTCAAGAATTCCAGTAACCAATGGGAAAGGAGAAAAAATTAGAAGATGTTTTTGAACATGTGTGAGAAGAGACAAAATAAGTTTGCACAGTTGTTGAAGATGTTGGGACAACAGGTCTAAAAGTCATTATTTAGTTTCTCAGTAGATGCTAGAGTCTGTCACTTTTGAGCGGATGAGTGTTTTTTCCCCAAGATTTTGTAAGATGTGCAAGAAATTTTCTTACTTAATTTATGCAGATTTTATTTTATTTCTTCATTTATTACTACAGGCAAAGAAAAATAAGTGCTGTCATTGTAGAATGCTTTTATAATAAAAAGTGCTTTTATGTTACACCGTTCGTTTTTGATGGATAAGTGAGTTGTTGGATTTCAGGTCAGACTGCGATCTGTGTCTAGACTAGCTCTAATTGAAGTCGGAGGAAAGCTTTATTTTGGCTCATAAACAAAGAGTTTCAATTCAAGATCAATGCTTTTAAGGGGAACACTGGTTCAATAACCAAAGAAAATGGGGCAAATTTTCAGTTCCGTGTTTAAAAAGATTATCGTATCAGGATTATTTTTTGCTATTTTAGTTTTTTGTTTTTGTTTTGTTTTTTATGTTGATTATTTGTTGTTTTTCATAGATGTGTGTTGTAGTTAATTTTAGAGTCAATAGCTTTATAGACAGATATTTTTTGTGTGTTTTAATGGTCTTCAGTTTAATTGGTCCGTTTTTGTTGAAATCATGTGAAAATATGCAACCTTCTCCCATTTGTTAGTATGTATGCAACGAAGCAAATAAATCTGTTGTTTGAATTTTTGGTGTATTTAACTATTTGGAGTTTTATTATGTAACATGTACACTTTCTAATAATCTAGAAATAAGCTGTATAAGAAAGTATCTATCAAACTTGGAATTGAAATGCATAGCTGTATATAGTGTTGTATATCATTTGATTTAGAACATGAAATGGCAACAAATTCTCAAAGGTGTCATATACAATGTACATGTAATCCAGATTGCACTTGTTTTCATTGAATTCCTCATATATATGTATAAACATGTATAATTGATCTGGTTTGAGTCTTTGAAATAAATTGATTACAGAATGATTCAAGTGATTCTAGATTTGACAGCTAAAATAATAAAATTGACTATGTGTGGATAAAATGTTCAAAGAAAGTTTGATTAAACATATACAGTTGTGTACCTGTGGATTGTGAATGTGACATTGGCATTTATTTGACCAAACCTTTAAAGATCTGTCTTTCAGTTGAACGAGGGGTGTTCAAAAAGTTCTCATAAAATCAGAGTATCTGAGCTTATTATCATAAAAGTTTTACATTATTCTTTTTAATCTCTCTTGTATATCTGTAATTTTGAAATGGTTAAAAGGTCCACAGACCTTCACCTACCTGTACATGTTTATATGTTGTTAATTCTTTGGAGTTTTTTGTGTTTTACTGAGTGATAACAAGTTGTCAATGACAGCTACAGTTGTTGTGTGTGGAGTGACTACTAATATTAAATGCAGGGTCTTGTAGTATCATTATCATTTTTATCACCCTCAAACTTTGTGGGGTATAAAGGAGTCAGGTTTTGAAGATGAGGAGCAGACAAGCAGACTCCCTGTATAGTGCAACCTCTTGGGAGTAAAAACTCTTTGGAACACAGAAATGTGTTTGTTGTCTAGAGATGTTGTTCTGGAGAGGTCAATTCCTTATGTAATTGATGAAACGGGTGTGTCTTTTAGGAAGTTGTTGCTCTAAGGAGGTGTCGTTCACGGAGGTTGGACTGTATTCCCAAGCAGGGTACATGTATAAACATTTATTTTTACTCCAGTCTAGTTTAAATACAGCATTTGAAGGTACATGTTGTACTTCCTGCCAAAATATTGATCAAAGACTTGCTCTGCAATCAAGAATGTCTTGTGTACATGAATCTTATATCCAGACAATAGTATTGTGCATTAGTTTTGGGTACATTAGTTTTGGGTACTTTTAAATGATTGGTATTCACTGTACAGTCAATTATCTGGTGACAAGTTTTCACTGTAGATCTGTTTAGTTTTGGGTTACCTTCATCTCATGGAATTGCTACTGTTCTTGAAGAGTTATGAACCAGCATCTGAATCACCGTAATTCCCTAGTTTAAACAATATTTTATTAACTTAATGCATTCAAAAAATACAAACATCACATGATTAATACATACAGTATAGAGTAGAAAACTAACAGCTTTAGCAATTACGCGATTGTTGACTTTCAAATCTATGTCGGTATTTGTGACGTCAATGAAGCAACAGAGCAAAAAATAGCAAAATTAGAAATCTTGCCAAGTAACCCAAATTAACAGTATTTAGTACAAGGTATATCACAGTACTTACTTAAGACATTCTGTTCACGAATTCACTAATTGCCAGGTCTTGATATCAAACTTTTAAATAAAGACTGCCTAAACAATTTCCCAATGTACCATATGAAATACAAAAAATACCTATTTAAACCTGCCTTAATCCACCAGCCACAGGATGTTTCAAAAGTGATGACTTTTTCCAGGTGGCTGGTTAATACAGGCATTTTAAATATTAAAAATTGTCAATTTTGATACATCCCTGTTGTCTGTTTAAGACAGATGGTTGCTCAATTGAGGTGACCAGTACTACAGGTTTAACTAGGCGTACAAAAACTTATTTTATCATGTACGGTGCTTATTCATTGCGCTCACATTGTCTGTGAATATTCTGGTGTTTGGTTGTGTATATATACATAGATAATTTATTGATTAATTGATATCTAAATTCTATTTTGCTTGAATAAGATGGCTATATCATCTGTTACTATTATTAAAAGGAGATCAAAACTTGAAAAAAGATGTTGTGGTTTTTTCTCAGTGTTTAGTTTGAAACTTGTGGTTAAAATGAGCTCTGGTTTTGAAAGAAAAAAACAACAAATGTTTGTAAACTTGAGCTATCACTGAAGGTAGCTCATACCTTCTCCAATGTGTCTCCACCCAATGATTGTCACCTTTAAACTTAGATGGAGGTATGATTTTTAATTAAATCCCAACAGAGTTATGCGACTTGAGACACTAAATATTACAATGAAAGTAAGGCAACAAATACAGTTGTATGACCTCTGACCCCCAAATGTGAGCTATCTGAGCAGATGAACACTTGACTTCCATTTCACCAAAATGCATCAAATAGAGATACAAAATGTGTATAGTCTATGGCCTTAAAACCGCTAAGTGTGACCTTGACCATTAGCTTGTGTATTGAATCTGCATTAGATGAACATATGACCTGTGTTTTATGAAACTTTTCCAAGGGGTTTTGGAGATGCAACCTCATGCCCTTAGCTCCCTAAGAGTGACCTTGACCTTGAGCTGATATGGTTATGACATGGGTTCTGCACTCAATGAGATGAAATTTGGACTAGGAGATATAGTAACCCATGTGACCTTGTAATACAACCGAACAGACCTGGATAAAGTGCTTCCTATACAGCACACACACACCTCGTATAGGGGGTCGGGGTAAAAACGGAGATGGTAGTGTTGTCATTGCGAAATCCAACTATAATTAGAATTCTTATATTATTACTCTGGATATTTATGATGGAAAAGTGAACAGATGTGAAGGCATGTCTGGATCCATACTGGTGGCAAAGGCCTGCCATCGGTTTTCATTACAAAATAATTTTCACAGAAAATCAAGAATTTGTGTGCACATCATAACATTTATTGTTTTCCAAGAAAACATGAATACATATTTTAAAATCAACAAAGTTTATTAGTATAACACTGTATTCCTTTCCTTAAATTGAAAAAAAGCTGTTTGAAATACACATATGCCCCTGTTTAAAGGTGCCATATCAATAACCAGTGAACATTGTCAAGGCTTTACCATGACAGTGTAGTATAATAGTTTTTTCAAAGAAATGTCTCTGGGGTCATCTTCTGGTACTGGGCAACATGCCTCTGAGTTCTTTCAATTATGGACCAGGAACCATTTTCCAACTGAACGTCATTATGATTTTGACCTCTGACCTTATGACCTCAAAAGCAATAGAGGACAACTACTTGTAATTGTCATGACCAGCCTCCCTACTAAGATAAAGATCCTAGTACCAAGGGTTCTTAAGTTACTGATCCAAAACTGAGTCACTGTTCAAGGTCACTGACCCATTAAAATTTTGTTGGTTGTGACCAACATGCCCTTTGAGTTTGAGGCTTCTGGGCCTTACCATTTCTCAAGTAACAGTCATTGCGATTTTGACCTCAAAAGCCAAGGGGTCAGTTACCTATCATGACCAAGCTCATATCTTGTTTGAAGATTCTAGACCAAAGGGTTCTAGAGTTATTGATCGGAAAGTGTGTTAGTGTTCACGGTCACCTTGACCAACTAGCCTCAAATACATTCTTGAGTTGATCAAAAACCATAAGGTTCACTGATGGACTGACTGATACACCAATCAACTAACAAACATGTGCAAAGCAATATACCGCCCCTTCTTCTAAAGGGAGGGCATAAAAAACACGACTAGTTCAACAAACATTTTCATGAACCATCCAAAAAATCTAAACTTAGTCTCTGAAAGTCCATTTTCTGTTCAATCCATTTGGCTACATTCAACATGTTATGATCCTGGAATTTCTGTCCTATGATTTGTAGACTTATTGGTAAGCCTGCAGATGATTTCTGCACTGGGATGGTCACAGCTGGCACACCTGATGGCAAAAAAGTTTGAATTAGAATTTTCAACAATAGAAAATTTTAATTCAAAATATGAGTATCTGATCATTCAATGATTTTTTTCTTGAAACTCATGTGGGTTTTTTCCACACTGTAAATGCTGATTTGTATAGTGCAGAGCTGTCAATTGGTGTATTACAGATACATGCAACTACATAACAAGATTATTTCAAAAGTTATTCAAAATTGATTATATTGTCATGCTAATAACCATATAACGATCATACTACAAATGTAATTCTATTGTAACCAATGTATCCAGATCATATTTACTAACCTGCCATATTTACAGGTTGTGTAAACACATCCTGTTCTGCTGTCCGTGTTCTATTGTCTGCCTTTGAAAACCAGCTGTAAGATGGAGCCACTGTCAATGTTGTCGGGGTCAATAGAACATCAATCCCGGATGCATATACATTAACAAAATCATCGTTGATTAGCCGTCTCACTCTCAATGCCTTCTTGAAGTAGCGCTCGTAGTTTCTTAAAAATAAAAACAAAATGAAAAATCACGGAGAATCAAACATATCGCCCATCCCAATCAACACAATTAATTTTCTTTCATGTGTCTCTGTGTTTGTAGGAGGGGAGAGGGGGTAAATGCCTTTAACACTGTATTTATTTCAGTTATTTACATGTAGAAACTGACAACTTTCTTATAGAAAGAGTCCGGTCACTCAGCAAGTGGGGCTTGAACCTGTGACCTAAATCAGTGAGATGAGAATCAAGCTGACTGCCCATTACGTTGTTTATTTTAAAAGCTCACCACAGTGACTATGTCAGTCAGGCTCTAAGTGAACAACTGCATAGTAAGTTTAAACCATTGTCTGCTAAATTTCTTAACTGGACTTTTCTACACAATTATGGACTGTACAATTTCTTATTCAAAGAGTTGCTCAGTGAAAATTAAGACAGTTTTTATTGTAATCCATCTGCTTATAAAGTAGTTCCCTGATTGTTAAACTTCTCAGAATACAAAGTAGTCCCAATACAAATAATGTGTAACTTACTCTCTAAGTAAAAAGTAGTTCCCAGCAAATATCCTTCCTCTTACAACATCATTAAAGCCTTCATGTCTACTCTTGGCATATAAGGCTTCTGTAGATTCATCATTTTCAGCTCTATGACCTTAAAAGATACATCACTACCTCTGTAATACAAGCTGAGATAACGTCTTCAAACTCTTAATCTCTCCTGACTTTTCTAAACTTGAAAATTGAAAAATTTGAACGGCACATCATTTTACCTCTGGTCACTGCAGTCATCATTCATAAATTGCTGGCTGACTCTGAAACTGTTTTCAGTGTGCAGTCCACTCTGTATATATAAAGACTTCAGATATAGCAAAATTCCGGATATAACGAACCAATTTTCGGGGCCAAATGTTTTATTTCCTACTATATGGATACAACACACTCCAGATATAAAGAACAAATTAAAAAGGTCCAAAGGGGCTTGCTTTATACAGAATTTACTGTATACAGAAAGACGCAGATGAGACAGTTAAGTGTTTAGCCCTAAAAACATTAGGTTTCAAAAATATTTTTATTACCTGAAGGCCTGGAATGAGAAGGCCTTCAACATGATTTTCTTCAAAAACAGGATCTGATTTGAGTACATACTGTCTGTATGTCCCTGTTAAGCCTATTATTGTCCAGTGTACATTAAACTTTAAGTTATCAGAGGAACATACCAAATTCAATGCCATCGTATCTCGCCATATTTGAAGCTACTTCACACGCACATAGTATACTGTATGTGTTGATGGAGTACTGTGTATGTGGCATAGAAACTTGTGTAACACGTGCCCCGGCACTCTCTAACATATCTGCTACCTCACTCCACAATGTTTTCACCTCATCACTCAATCCTGGGGCACAGTATTCCTGAAACAGAATTAAATTCCTGATATACAAAGGTAAAGTAAGGTAAAGTGTTTGTTTATTATAGTGTCATCCCGACTTAAGGGCCAGCTGTTTCTGACATGTGAGACATCGTCTTTTCTGAGCACATTTACGGTTACCGGTACCTCCAAAATCCTATCCTTTAATACCGGGCACCAGACTGGTAGCCCTCGGTAACCATTTTTCAACTAGCTAGCAGCTCACCAACCAGTCATATCAGAGGACCCCTACTGGTATTCGAACCTTTGACCTCCTGTTCCCAAGGTGGATGCCTTGACCAAGGGAAAGGTGTTCATGTACACTGTCATGTATCTGTGGTTATTTAATGTCATATTTGTAACTACACTTATCTACATCAGCTATCTTTTTTTGGTGGTCAATTCTGTTGATTCAACAGCCCTAATGCTGGACACAGCTTACAACACATTACACAGGTACCACTGTTGAATAGAAACTTGACTATCTTGCCAGATGTATTTTAAATTAAAATTTCATGCCATTTGAGTTATTAAAACAAAGTCATGGACGCATCAGATAGTTTCTGGTTAAGTGTTTCCAGTTTCTGAGAGCCACTGTGGCACAGTGGTAGCGCATTTCCTTAGGATAGGATTCTAGGTTTGATCCCTACCAGAGCAATGCGGTAGAGTCCATGGGCAAGACACAAATAAATCAACATTGCCTCTCTCTCTTTAATCTATGCTGTAAGAACTTGTTTTGCAATCGAGAATAAATAAATTTGTAAAACTATAAGCTTTTGAAGTAGAAACGAGTAAATTTCTGTTGCATTTTCATGTACCCAGAACAAGAGTTGTAAAATTCAATGTATGAACAAATGTGTAAATTTAATTTAAACTGTACTTTTGGTATTCCTACACGTAGTCCTTTAACGGATGGTGCATCATCAAGTTTGGTAGGGGTGAACTTGTCTGTAATGGTTGTTGAGTCGTGAACATCATGACCTGCTATTGAATCTGAAACAGTGTTGTAAAATTACAGTAAAACCCTGGAACGAAGTCTCCTGGTCAGGAGAACCTACAAGGGTGCTCGTTTTCAGGACTTACATTCTGTATTCCCTGTTGTTTGCACTATAGATGAACTGTTTCACACTCCTTGGGTTTATTTGTAGGATTATAAAATTACTGATAAATCATTTCAGTTTATTTTCATGGCCATTATAGTAATGGAAACAATTTGTGAAAATTCAAGAAAATAGTTTTTTATTTATTTATGATATTAGTCACATTTCTTCTCTATGGTTTATATTGATTTCTTTTTCCACATTTTTTGACACGGCATGTACCAATATACCAGTACATACATCACTTACTTAGTATAATAGTAGCATCATCTACAGACTTTGCCAGTATTCCAGGAACATCCAGGGAGTTCACCAGAGGTACGAGACCGTATCTAGACACAAGCCCATACGTGGGCTTCAAGCCCACTACACCACAGTACGAGGCTGGATTACGAACTGAACCACCTGTGTCTGACCCTAGCGCTCTGAAGAAAATGTTACAGATAAAGATGAAACTTAGTGAAATACATTTTGTACTATAGTTTAATGTACCATGACTTAAAATTCATTTTTCTCGTATTTATCAACTGAAAAAGAAGTAACAAAACATAATCCTCACCACCCTGTTCAACTGTAAGAGGGCTTCATGGCTTTATCCTTACTCACCTATAATTACAAAATGGACTTGTCCGTTTTCAATTTAGACAACACTATTTAATGCTCATTAGGGGTGCTTAATGAGATTTACTTTCTGAATAGCCAACACTTCAGATAATAATGTGCAGTTTTTGTGAAATACAGTATTACTAGCTACAGCAAGTTTATACCAGTATTTTAAAGGTGGTTAATACTGTGTGTAGGAACCAAAACTGAAAAGAGGAAAAAGTATGCAAAATGGAGGAAGGCTAAAATATTTTAGTATTCTGTTTCTTCCATACCATTTTATCATATACTTTCTCACTCACTAGTCATAAAAGTCAAAACAGGAAAGTCAAAACAGTGCTTCTTAAATATTTACCCAAAGCAAGCACCACTTGCCACAGCCACAGCACTGCCACCTGAGCTTCCTCCAGAAATGAACCAATCAGATTCTCCCAAACCACCATCATTTTGTTCCAGTCCCCCAGTCTTTATACTTGATGTGTGGATAGCCCTGGTTCCCTGTTTAACTCTTTCTTTTTCCGAACTATATGGTACGGTGTTGTCAGTGATTTGTGTTTGTTTTAATCTGAACTTGTATTGCCATGGGTTACGAACAGGACCATGGATACTGTCTACTGCTCCACAACTATAAAATCAAGCAGAAAATCAGACATTTGATAAGATACAGTCATCAATATCAAAATGATTTAAATAACTTTTTGTATTTATTTCCTCTTCAGTGTTTTTTTTGTTATTTTAGAACTGAAGTGTTATCCTTTTAATCAGCAGTTGAACATAAATGATAACAGTTACAGTAACTGTGTTATTTTGACATCTCCGAACTGTTGTCTATCAGCCAATAAACAATGTTTAGATAGATATCATTTCTTACACAAAAAAACAAACTAACAAGGAGAGTGATAGTGGCAAGAATAATGCCACTGGATTCTACTTTGTGAGTGCTGTATTTTATGTACCTGTTATTCCTGTTTGAACACTTATGCAGTTAATGAAATGGCTTCAAATATAACATCTTTGACAATAAAAAATAAAAAGTTTTATTCAATAAGGCTCATTCTATTTCTAAAAAAAATAAAGCATAAGTGCTGAAGTGGGTTCTGAATTGCAAAACTGACTTGATTTAGCTATACAAATTCAATATACATTGTACATGTATGACTGTAGATAAGTGAAGCAAAAAATAGAATTCCTTTTTCAGATTTTGTGCATTACCCCATGGAATATTCATCTAAATTTGTTTTTCCAATGAGAACAGCCCCATGGTCATAGAGGCGCTGTACCACTGTAGCGTTGTAAGGCGGGGTATAGTTCTGTAACATACGTGAAGCACATGTTGTACGAATGTCTTTGGTGCAAAAGTTGTCCTTCACAGCCACTGGTATACCATTCAAATCTGTTGAACCTAAACAAAAAATATACAGGTACCAAATTTAGTCTCAATCTCCTGGCATATTTTGTATATTTCTTGAATTGTCAATACTCTCTTATCAATGTAAAATTTGAAGAATCAAAATTTGTGCTCAATACAATTGCAGGAAATTCAAGATGAAAGTAAACCAAAAGTAAAACTTGGACTGTCAGACTGAACCTTAGAAATGATTTATACCTTGTTGAATGCACTGTAACTGCTGTCTGGCTACATCAGGGGTCTCTGTTACAAAAGCATTTAGTTCTCTAACTTTTGTAGCTCTTTCTATGCATTTTTCACACAATTCTTTTGCAGACAGTTTTCCTTGCTTCACTTGTTGCAATGCCTGTAAATGAAAGTCAATTATTTTCACTGGCATCATGTAATTTAGAGCCTGAATACTACTTTGGCTATTTATAGATCTGGCTTTTTTTTAACAAAACAAATTACAATACAAAAAGTTTTATTTTGAGTCAACAAAGAAGAAAACAAAAGTTATATCAGCTCCACTTAACTGACTGTTACAATATCATTGCAGGAAAGCCATGTTGAAGAAGACAGCTCGTTGTTTCTGTGCTTAATATAATGCATCAATATTAAGTATTAAGTGAATAGCAATTTAAAAAATACCATTTATTTCCAGATACAACAAATTGTAATAAGTAAAGCACTCCAAGATGTTCCTAAACCATCATTTTATGCAGGTGCACATCAAATATCATTTGTCATTGAGTGGAATGTTTGACTATGGAACAAAACTTCTTAAAATTTTCAGTATCAGAGTTCTATCATTTCAAATTCAGAACATACTCATCTTGCATCACCAAACAAAGAATGTATTGATAGCAAAAACTGGCATTTGTGTGCGGACATATTCAAGACAAGTTTGTTGCAGTGTAAATGCTTGGCATAGAAGAATTGGTCAGAATTGATTAAAGGTTCATTATATCACAAGTGTATTATGGCTTACATGTTTCTGATTTACAACAATTACAAAAACGTTTGTAAAACATTTAGCAAGACAATTGCATACTGACATAATAACTCCATGGCTAGCCTGAATATTTTGACTGCAAGACAGACCCATTTTACAAACTGACATTACATAGATCTATGTCTGCCTTTGCACAAAGGGCAGCCATCGTATATAGCAAAAGCCCTTGTGCACATTTAGTTGGGCTACTCCATGGCCTAATCACAGACCTTGTCATATTTTGTTCTTTCATTAGATCTAAAGTCTATAGCCTCTGGACACTTTTTCCAGTGACAGACCCAAACAGACCCCTACCAAACTGTCAAAGTTGCAGTAGAAAAACACTCAGACTCAGTTGTGAGTGTTATAGGCTGTTGATTGTGTCAAAAATGTAAAATATGATTGGCTGTTAAGAAAAGATTGCCAAACTATAAGAGTCTGCGACAAAAATGCTGGTTGCCGTTGTAACCCGTACACAATCAAAGAATAAGTAAATAGTAATGATTGATTTTGCACAAAATATAGGTCCCGAAATCATATGACAATTGTCAACAACTATTTACTGCTTATATTGTGCATTCTTTCATAGTAACCAATGAGTACTAATCTGTATAATTGTTATATAAGTCAGAAACTTTTAACATAAATGTGCTTTTTCTAATAATATATCAATATTTACCTCTTTTAACGTCAGAGACAACATTCTTCAGCGGAGAATTTTACGCTCACACCGTCCAATCTGCTTGATTTTGAACGAGTAAAAATAATGAAAATATCCTTAACTTTGAATCGGACAATAACAAGAGTTTTTTTTATAGAAGAACATCTATATGTTATATTTAAACGGAAATGTATGCGGCATATGGCATAATATGTCGTTATTTTATTTACTTCATAATGGTCTGATACCGGTCAATGGGTCAAAACGTTGTTTATTGCAGAATTTACAACGCCTCCTTCAGTTCCATTTTACCCTAAGTTATAAATGCGTCCAGCCTCAGAAGTTAAATGGAATTTTACTTGGATGCTTTTTTAATGATTTATCATTAAAAGATCATAAATGCTGACAACATTTTAAGCAACCAAATACTGACGACGATTACAACATGTTTGAGAAACATGTCACTCAATGTTAAGAGTGATATATGGAGTGTGTCGGAGTCAACAACCGTGGGTGTCCGACGATGGCTCTTTTGATTTAAATACTGATACATTATAGCCATGTTCGGGGTGTTAAATAGTTAAAGGCTCTCCGGTGTCACAAACTACTCAGTGCACCTTGTACCTCTTGACAATGTGTGAAATAATGTACAAAACCTAACACCTTAAAATCCCTAAACTGCAAATTGTACATGCATAATCCGTTGTGCAGAAGAGAAAATACAAGTATGGTTAAACACAGGATAAAAGTAAGTATTTTGATTTGTGGTTTGAACGTCATTGTAGTCAGCGCTGACTTAAATCTGGAGATTGATTCAGCAATGACTACATGTGATGGTAATGTATTCCACCGTTCAACAGTCCGAGGGAAAAATGAATATTTGTAATAATCAACTGTGGCAAATGTTATCTGGCATTTCATGTGATGTTGATATCTTGATTGTCTTGTGTAAGGTGTCAGATATTGTTTAGGATAGACATCGACATGATTATTAACTTGAGCAATAATATCAAGTATATATTCGTCCCAGTTATTAACCATCTATTATGTCATACTGCCTCATTCCTCTGACGAGTATTACGAACACGGTGCCATCTTATGAATATGAAATAAAAAAAATAGCCTACTATATTGTCTCCTAGATTGAGTTCCAATTCAAGTCATAACACTGTATTTGGAAAAAAGCAAGAGAGGCCAGCCCATGATCAAAAAAATAATAGTAACAAAAGCACAGAGCCGACTACCAAGCCACTTCCTAACCATTTGGGTCTCAATGCTCGTTATAAATCTGCTTGAAGGAAATTCAGGATTTAGATCTAGGGCCAAACGATTGGTTAAACTTGATTCAGGCAGTAAAACATGTCTTTAATCATGATTAATTTATATATATCTTATGTATGATCTTCAAACGCTACGCTAATATTATTTGGTAATTTGCAAGAACTTGTTCTATGACTGGTAATGAGTAAACAAGCAGACCTAACAGGCGGACAGTTGCTCTATTAAATTGTTTATTGAAAAATTGCACAAATTATGAGTTGATTATGCAATGGAGAAGATGTGTACTTGCGAATAACAACTGAATTTTGGTACGCAAAATCAGTTTTCAAAGCTGTCCATGCAAAATCGATATTTTTGACGTTGATTGCTTTGTTTACATTTTCGTTCTTGGCGCCATAAACTTGATAGAAGCTGATTCGAAATTTCAGATTTTTGTAACATGAGTTTTATTAATTTATGTACAGGACATATAACCTAGGTGTTGAAGATGAATGTTGCAAACTTGTGCAGATTGCATGATAGTTACCAACTTAGGTGACCAAGAGTAACCAAAAGTTACCAAAGACTATGAACGAAGAGGTCACAAATGGTTCAATGAAAGGATCTTTAATACTTCAAATCCTGCTTTAATTTTAGGTAGTAATTAACACCTTAATATGCTAAGCTTAAACCTTTTTTATGTGAGAAATGCCTTGGGGGAGAAATGACTAGGGTAGCCCAAGGTCTTTTAGGCTATTATTCCTATAAATTCCTCATTATAGCGTCAAAGACGATCCTTCTGAGAAACTTAACAGGTGTACGGTGCAAATTGCGCCGTGTTCGTTTTCCAAGTTAAACATACTTTTGGGACGAATCATTACTTTATATGACAAGACTGAAGTAAAATCTACTATTTTGCCCAATCAGTGTTCCCACTCAGTATTTTTTTCAAGGGTATACTTACCCCCTGGACACAAAAAGAAGGGGTAAATCTCAATTTCTAGGGGTATGAAAATTTTATGATAGACAAGGGCGACCGTTTAAATTTTTACAACCCCCCCGGCAACCACTTGTTATGCAACAGTTTCGGGTACTTTTTCCGACTTTCAACACTAGTCGTAGTTGTTTCAGTACTTGTGGATGGTAACTCATACTTTTGTTGTCGGGCATCATTTTTTTATTCGCCGTGAAGCAAAACACAATGCCTTGTCTGCCACATTTTTGCAGACGAGCCCGGATCATTAGATTGGTCATACTTTTTAAAGTGCTAATATTAATTCCCAGAGCATTCAAATATGAAACTTCGTCTACATTTCATGGCGCCAACGGTAAATCACCAGCAGTTATGCCGACTGATTGGCCGGAAAGTAGAATTTCCATGATCTTTTTTAGAAAATACCGAGGGATTCCAGCTTAACATATTCGTCCTCGGCTTTTCGATGCGCTGCGATCTCGCACGTGGTGAATTATTTGCGCGATATTTATTTTTTTTGCGTGATTTACGTAATAATTTACGAGAGTGGGAACACTGCCAATTAGAACTAAGTGTCTTCTCAACATACCATAAATTCAACCGTTATACAACAACACCCATACAATTTTACAAAATGTGGCCGCCATATTGGAGAACTGCCGAAGTGTTCCGAAACGCGTATTTTGTCATGTGACTCCTCAATGTTGAAGCGCATGTAAACATTAAGTTGAAAAAAATAACTAACATGCAGAAAGGTATAATCGGCAGTTCAACTCATAAAAAATACCTTCTTGAACTAAATTTTGTCATAACATAAGTATGTTTCATTCAATATTATAATAACTGTTTCTACTACATTAAGCCATGTCTATTTTTAGACGGTGGTTTTCCATTCTCGTCTCGTCACGCGCACTTGCAAGAATGATAAGCTTCATTTTCAAATATGAAAGTAAAGAAATAAAAGGTTTTACTTGGCTTTTTGGAGCATTTATGGCGGGTAGCTGTTAATTATTGGTGTCAATAGCTTGTAAAATGTGTTTTAAGGAAGCTGTGGTAATTTATTATAGAAAGTTAAAGGTGCGATATGTTTTATGCAAAGTGATAAAAACGGACCTTATCCTGTTAACTTTGCAAGGCTACAATTCCATAACTAAATATGGTCAACTGACACAATAAAAAGACCAATTTAGTTATGGAAGCCAAAACTATGACTAGGGGAGAAACATATGGGGGGAGAAATGACTAGGGGAGAAACGACTAAAGTCTGTCCTATTCAATCGGTAGACTTCGATTAAATTTCGAATATGCACATTTCATCAATATTAAATACACCAGCATCACTGGAACATTAATATCTCCAGGCCACTTTTTCATTTTTTTGATTAACTTGATATTTTAGTCAAAATTTGATTTTTTGTGATTTTCCCCATAGGCAGTAATGTTAATGACGCGACGTCGCTAAATCCAATATGGCGGCGCCCGTAACGTCGCTATCGGGGATAAACTCAAAGTTAGCGACGTCAGTTTTTATTTGTTTGTGAAGCAAACAAATTTACATACCGTTTTCCGAAGCCTATTCCTTAAGTACCAAATCTGGAAGTAGCTCCGGCACGTCAGTCAGCATATAATCCCAAATTATGATTCTTCATTTGAAACCATATGGCCATTGCAGACATGAAAGTTGTATTGTTTAAATGTATAATGTTATAAAGTCATGCAGCTTCAGCTAAATTTTGTAAATATAACGAAAGTAAACTGTTTTTAAAAAGAACTGCGGATGTATTTCATTTTACAATGATGCGTAAAAATAAGGGACGATTAACTATAAATATACACCCTATAGAAATAGTTCCGATTTCTTAACCCGCCGGTCATTTCTTAAACCTTGTGCGGAAAGAAAACATATGTTTCGGAGTGTCTGTGACAACAAAATGTCTAACACTGATCGGGATTTTAAAGAATGAAATATTTTGAATTTACGCGCATGTTTACACATTCTCTTTTTACGATTATATCCATCCATTCATAAAATGTATTCAATGCGTGGCAAGGGACGTAATTATAACTTTCCTTATTACTGATATGTTTAACCTGCAGACCTGGCGCGAGCTAGTCTACGTTCCTACATGTATTGTTCCTACGCGTGGGCACCTTAGGCAGAAAACGTTAATGTCGATGTTTAAACGATTTGTTATATTTCATAGGTGGTGATTGTTTTAAGTAGAAGGCAATTTACCCTATATTCGACTGTAGACCTCATTATCTTGAAACACATCAAATGAGCTATTTTGTTAAAATACATGTCAATGACTGTAGTTAAATATTTGAACATCGTTACTTCGAAAACGTTTTGTTGAGTACAGTGAAAATCCCTGCTGTCTATGTGTACCGGGAATAGAAACAGAGACAATTCGATCCAAAATACGATTTATAACTGTTGCATTATGTTCATATCTTATTACCAACTGGTATAGCCTTCACTAATGAAGATTACAGGCTGAAATAGCCGTCATAATAAAACAAAGGACATATATTTTGAATACACAAACAAATACAGTGCCTTCAGCGTTCTACAAAGCATTTGCAACGTCTTTATATGAGTTTTTTCCGGGTTGCTAAAGCCGTCGTTTTGATTACTGAGGAAGAGTAAGGGCTTTCATTGCAGTATTTAACAATTTTATATTACGACAATGATTTTAATAACCATTTGCCGTGTAATTTAGACACAGGAAATTTAGGTTTAATAAAAGTTACTTAAAATTCTGTATTTACCAACAAAGGGATACCAAATATGCATTTCACTCAAAGCCAATATTACTCTAATCAATTTTCAACGGACGATCGTCATGTGAAGATAGATGAATACTTATACTGACAGTAGATCTACGACAACTTGCAGCCTTAAATAAACAATAAAATGGCAACAACAAAAATTTTCCCAATCGATTTGCACCACTTGCAACTTCAATCTCGTCCAAATCCTAGAATGAAAGTATCTGGTTGTCTAACCCCCTATGTAGCCTTAATGTGTACCGATAGTTTACGTAATAGCCTGTGGCACGTGCTTCAAAACCACGGCGGGAAATCAATTATAGAAGGAATGCATGGCGAGCCGACATGTACATCCCGACTTCACGCAACACACTAAATTAATGTTTAAGATACAATAAATCACTTTGATGATGTTGTGCTTCTCAAACCGCTTTAGGGAATCGGGTGGGGAAGATGAGATGGGAAATTAGGGTTGACCTCCTGTCTACTTTAGTACATACAGTCGTGTAGGATCTACGTCACGCGTATTTCGGATTTGCTATTCTTTGTTTCCGTTTCAATGTAAAATAGGATCAACACCAAATACACTTAAACACAGCATCACGCGTGGAAGAAGAATATATCAGTCTCTATGGTGCATCGACGGAACCCACTGTTAATTCAAGGGGTGTAGCTTCCTATAGGCACTGTAGGCACGTGCCTACACTTTTCTTCCCAAAATGAAAAATACAAAAATGCCAAATATGCAATATAAATGAAGAGGGTATGGTGTGTGTTTAAAGAACAAGTTTAATGAGGTACGGTAGCAAAAGCAACCGGAAGTAGGGTTCAATTTAATTTGTTAATACTAGATTTGACCATTCACGATCGTTTAAAATTGGCAATTCTAGCGTTTTGCTCTGCTATTGATGATACCGGTGACGCAATGTCTTGTAACTGAAACATAGTCGGATTGTCTGTTGTACCCATTTTCATTCTGGTATTTCTGATATTTACGTGTATGTGTAACACAGTTTTAATGTTTGAAATGACACTGATTTTACATGATTTATAGATCATATAAGCATCTTACTACTCTTAATTGTGTCTGCATATTTATTTTCTGTGTGTCAATTTTTAGTTCCTATTATTTTTCTAAACCACGAGAAAATTGTATTAGTAGTTATGTACGTTTTAAACTCGAGTTGTACCCGTCTTGATGTGCTGAACATATGTGCCAAGTTATTTTAAAATCCTGCATTAAAGTGTATATTCGATGGATTTAAATATAGTGCGTATTTGTAATCGCATTTATGTAAAATATGCTGTATGAATGTTCACTTAGCTGGTCATATCTAATCTCAAAAAACAATTCTCAGACAAGTTATAGCTAATTATTGTTAAACTTAGGATATCATCTCAAGTATATTGTTTCATATGATATACTTATCTAACAGGACAGAGTTAATGAGTTTATAATTAGACTCGCCCATACTGAGGACGACCTTATCAGAATATAATGGCTTAAATATCAGTGCAAATTATATGCTTAATGTCTGATTTGTAACAGCTGTATAGTTAATCTTTTGGCATGATTACGTTTTTAGGATGTGAAATATCTGGATACCTACAGAGTTGCACATTTTGGGCCATATATGAAAAAAGACAAGTCAATGAGTGATTAGTGAGGTCTGATTAATGAACCTTCTATGGTCTACCAGTCTATTGACTCTGCCTAACTGTCCTTTGGAGAAATTCTGGCAGCTGCACATCAGTGTGTAAAAAAAGTAAAAAGATGTCAAAAGTGAGAGTAGTTTAAAAGACAATGTTCAGCACGTCATCTGACATGGGTCAGACGAAACCCCAGAAATAAATGCAGAGTCGATATATGTGTTGGTAAAAGCTTGGATGAGAAATAAGGGTGGGTATACTGGATTCAGGTTGTCTATCTTGTGGACGCTAAATCTCCAAAACCCCTGGTCAGAATGTAATGATGCTTCACAGAAGGATAAGTACCATGTCTAGATGTGCAGGTCCATGTTTTGGGTCACTAGGTGAATAGCATATGGATAAAGTGCCAACTTTGTTAGTGCCATGCATAGTTGTGCATGGTCTGTGTCTCAGGTCAAAGGTCAACGTCATATCTGATATGTGCTTGAGATAGTAAACTCTTATGATCTTAATCTCCAAAACCCCTTGTCGGAATTGAATGATGCGTCACAGAAGTGATAAGTACCTTGCCTAGTTGTGCATGGTCCATGTCTCGGGTCACTAGGTCAAGGTCACGGGTGGTGTTCAGGGGGTATTCATCACCTTCAGTGATAGTTCTAATTTAACCTGTTTGGTAAGATTAGTGTTGTAGGACTTAATGTATAGTATGTGAAAATTTAGCTAAATGTTTTCACTTTTTTTGCAGGCTATGGATTTCATTATGATGTGATATTTTGACAAAAGGAAGTCCAGAATCAGACAACAGATAGGAAAGTTTTTGCATTGATATTTAATTCAAGCTAGACACCATGGAGACATCAAGAGCAAATACATCAGGTTTTTCTTACCTTACTTTATAATGCATGAAAATTTTGTTAGCCAAACTACATATACTAAGTTTAATAAAGTCACATTAGCATTATGTTGTGTGCCTGGTTTTACATTGTATTTATCTACTGACTAAATAAAAGTTGGACTACCCAAAACAGTTGTTAGCTGGTCAGGTGGTTAAGATTGATGATTTAAAGTCACTAAACGTCTGAGGAGTCCACCTACATGGTCAAGTGGTTAGAGTTACTTTGTAGGTTGAGGGCCATGGGTTAGAGCCTGCTACCAACCAAGTCTCTTTATGTGAGAAAGTTGGCAGTTTCATATGGAATAGGGATCTAGTTCTGGTTCTTCCCAGGAACGCTAGTTAGGCAAGCTGACTGATTAAAGGTCTGGTTTGCGCTGTGCTACTGATCTTACCTGACTCCATGTGAGATAGAATTGAGTTTGTTATGAAGGATGCTAGTGTAGAACTGCTTCTTCCATAGAAGGATGGCTAGGTTTACTGCCTGCCTGTCTGCACATATCTGAAAACACTGAAATGCTAAATGATTTGAACCTGTGCCATACAGTGGCATCACCTAGCAATGTAAAGTAAGAATGCCTTAGACCACTGTTGCAACAATCCCAAATAAGTTTGTGCAAATAACAAATGCCCAAGTGACTCTTCTACACCACATTATTACTATACACCTGTATCATAAATGACAAGACATCTCACTTCTCATAATTAAACAATAGCGAAGTAGCACATCCTCCCACCCTCAAAAGAATTGCATGTATATCAGAGTACCTAGTAAAGGATTATGTAATAAATCATTTCAGAGGAAGACTTGTATGGGGACATAGATGACATGTATGTTAGTCAGTCGGACGGAGAGATGCCACAAACCTCAGAAGACACGTTAATGTCAACTTCTCAGAGTGTTGCAGAAACTACTTGTACATCCCAGGTTTCAAACTTACAGTTTTACTAGATAATATATTCTATGAAGTTTTAAAATACTTATCAGTATTAAACTTAATTAAAAAATGTGACTGTAAAGGCACAGAATCTTTAGCTGGATTCTTAGGCTAGATTAAGTCTGACACTTTGTGCTTCAGTGATCTAATGACTGTCAGGATGCAAATTTTCCCTTTTCTGTTAGCAAAATCTGATAAGATTCAAAGTATAGAGTCTTAATAATGTAACAAAGCCTAAATTACAACAAGCAGTATAAGCTAGCAAATTGGGCATCCAGAAAAATAGTTTTCCCTGGGAGAAAGGGAAGCCTCTCTTCATCTTCCTATATTAATTAGGTCTGGTGCTGGCGGTCACCAGTGCCAATAGCGGCTGCCGAGAAAGTTAAATTGGCTCAAGAAAATTTGAATTTGTTTCAACATGTAACTGCAAAATGCATTTTGTGTGTAATGCAAACACTTGAAACAGTGCTATTGGGGGAAAAAAACGGCCTAAAGAAAAAAAAGGCCAACACCAACCATGTTTAGTGCATAATGCCAAGTACAGGGGGCTGTCACTACCATGTTTTTTTGATGTGGCATAGCAATGGATTGAACCTGTAACCTGCCACTCATAAAGCAGACCAGTGCTCTTTCACTAGACTATCAAGATGGTTGTAAGGTGTTCAGTGGTTGCCTAGATTTAGACATTCCACTTACTGCTGTCTATTTCAACTAGATATTGAATAAAGTTCTTTTATTATTTCCAGGATGACACAGACCTCAACTACACTGAAGCTGATAATGTAAATGACCTTGACCTCTATGATGACCTTATTGTTGAGGAGGGTCAGCAAAGAATTGAGTCATTTCAGGAGGTTTGTAGCTTTAATTTTTTAAAAATCAGAAGTAGCCATGAAGTATAAAGACGTTTTTAATATTACAATATTTGGCAGGATAACCTTTTAGCTCACCTGAGCACTACCTGCTTATGGTGAGCTTTTAGAAGTGTTGAATGTCTGTTGTCTGTCTGTCCACAATTAGTTTGTTTATACTCTAGCATCTACATTTTTGAAGCAATCATAATGAAACTTAACACAATGTATATAGCCACAAGACCTTGAATGAGTTCAATTATGGACTTGATCGGATCAGTACTTCCTGAATTATGGCCCCTGATTTAACAAAGTATGCAATATTTAACTATGTTTACACTCGAGGACCTTCATTCCTTCACAAATCCTAATAATATTTTCAGAGAATGTGTATGACCATAAGATATTAGATGAGCTTGATTATCGGCTTGATCGGATGAGTTATCAGAGTTATGACCCCTGATCATTTAATGTCTTAAGGACCAAATCAGACAATTGTCTCAAAATTACAATATTTAACTATGTTGACACTCTAGCACCTTCATTTCTGCATCAAACTGTCATTGCATTTACTACAATTTCTGTTTAACTGTAAATAATTTGCACATATTGTGTTTAGCTGAAAAGCTCATTAAGAATGCAAGAAACATCTGAAAGCTGTACAATCAACACAAAAAAAGGATTTTGATAAAAAAAACTGTCTAGCCTGTTATCACTCTACAGTTTGACAGTTTTGTTATCACTTTGTCACTTAATAGTTAGAAGTTCATCCTTTGAATGACAAGCACTAAAGCCCTATTCTTTGTTTATGTAGCATGCAGTTTGTGAAAACTTACTATGGTTAACCTACTGTTCTGAAACTTCAGCTACCTTTTCAGCTTGCAGTTGTCTTTACTGAATTTTGTTTCTCTTGAAACACAATTATGGTCCTTTGCAAAAATGAAATATTTATCTTCTATCATCTCAATTCTTGCAGATCTGTGAATGTGTCTCAAATATTCTCAGTAAACTCAAGTGAGCGATATAGGGCCATTTTGCCGCTCTTGATTTTTATACCAGAGAAACAGGGGGAGGGGGTAATTCAGAGTCATTTTATTGAGTTGTGCCAAACATATATTGTCATGTTGCCTTACGTCACACATTCACTGTTTCATTGCCTATCTATCTGGTATCTTCTTACTCTTACAACGTTTGGTAGTAGTGAGGTATTGTAACCAAACTTGGTACATATGAAGCTCATAGTGGCCCGAAGGCTTGATATGAATTTAAGGTTCAATGTTATAAATAGTGGGGGTATGAATCAATTTCAGCGATTGGTCTAGTTAACTGTTTGTGATCTGTGTCTCATTAATTAATGATTATTTTCGGGGGAACCATCGGTTTATGTGATTTGGTTGACAATCTGTTAGACTGCCTGCAGGAACTTGATTATACATGAAGGATATTGCAATAATTTTGCAGAAATGCAAACTACAGCGAAACAGTATGCGTCGTGAAAGTGTTGCACCCTAGCTTGAAGGTCAATGTGGCATTTAGGGTTATATTCAGAAACCTTTCTCGACTCGACCTCCACCAAGGTGGTCTGTTACTTGATGTCCATTGGTCAACTGATTATTAAAGTTCATTAGATTTGGTTGATGTATTGCTTTAATTATTCACTGGCCAATCAGAACTGCCTTAGGATCCCTTCCGTAGCGGAGGTTACATGTAAGTCGGGGAACATTTCGAAATATAGCCATTAGGGCTCAAACCTGTCACAAAGGTTACATAAGTAGCCAATATATATGTGTACATACTGACCATTCTTGTTGTAGATAATCAAAAAGTATGAAGAAGCAATGAATTTGAAAAACCGACTGGAGTCCGAAAACCAGGCCCTGCGTGAAATGATCAACAAGAAAGAATCCGATACTAAAGATATGCAGAAAAACTTCTCCAGTCTACTGATCACTGCCAAAGGAGAAATAAATAGAAAAGATAAAGAGCTGGATACTTTAAGGTAAGTGGTCTCTTCTTTCTTGGTTAGTGTTGTGTTACTGATCACTTCATCTGAATTTGTAAGCAAGTGACTTTAGGCAAGAAACATCTGGCTATGTGACAATCAAACATACAACTGTACATGTATTTGGTTGTAGAATCAGTTTTAGGCATAGACCTTTGGTCAGTGAAATATAAGAACAGTTTAATAAGTTCTTTTGAAAAATGTGTCTAGCAAGTTCTCTGTACTGATTTGAAATGACTTGTTAGTGTAACTCTTCTGTTTTTCATACACTGTACTGAAGTAAAGTTGAACAAATGTTCATACAGAGTTGAACATGAAAAATGTTCTATTATCACAAGACATATAGTTTGTTTGCTGGGAGACAAAGCAAGACATGTTTGTATATAATACCGCTACCAAAATGCTCGCTTTCCGATTGGTTAATCGATCCGTGTAAATTTGATATGACGGCCCATTTTAAGTTATTGAAAATACATATTCTTGTGTAATAGCGCAATAATTTTAGATCCCCCCCCCCCCCCCCCCCCCCCCCCCCCCCCCCCCCCCCCCTGGCAGACAAAGCAAGAAGTGTTTGTATAGAAAGTAATAATTATGCTAACTGGAAATGTAACAGTTTTTAGTTAATTAATTTGTATTCGGGATTTTCACACACATGTTACAAAAATATGCGCGATCTTTGACAAAATAGGGTGAATCAAACAACCGTGTGTCCTAAAATAGACACTGATATAACCCTGCTACATGTAGCAGTCTAGTGAACAACAAATGGTGCTGTCCAAATCGAATAATTAATAATTACATTTGTTGGTGAGGCACCAATCAAATAAAGCACAGTAAAAGTATTGATATTCATGGGACATTAATTAATTCTCATGAAAAGCATTTTTGCTGGTCATTTAGAACTATAGATATGAAATCAACATATATTTTAGTGAGTAATAACTTTTCTGAAAATAATGAAATTTTATGTCAACAAGTACAGGCATTCACAGGATCTTTTTATCCTTCTTTTACAGGAAAAGGTTGTCAGGCTCTCCCATGTCATCATTTAGGTACAGAATTCCTCGAAAGTCTGCCACAGAAGCTCCAGGTTCCACCTCTGCAGAATCAGACTTTGATCCTCTATGTGTGTCCAGTCCAGGTGGACAGAGGCTAAGAAACGGTGCTGAAACTGTCGAGAATAGAAATGTAAAATGTAGAGACAGCCCTTTAAAACTTGATAGAAACTCTGAAGATCGCAGAAAGAAATATGATAGAGATGATAGAAGTAGAAATAAATCTCCTAGTTATGATAGATATGATAGAACTAAGAAATATAATGAAACTCGGAAAGACTCTAGAGTGTTGGATACAGAGAGTCCAACAAAGAAAGGAAAATATAAAAGTGCTAGTGAAAGTGAAGATAAAGGCAGTGAAAGATTAGAACTCAGAAACAACCGGAGCATGAATGTGGATAGAAGTGACAGAATTACTAAACATGAAAAGGAGTCTGAAAGAGATAGCGAAAAGTCAAGAAACGACAGGAACAAAGAAAAAGAACGAAGAAAAGAAACAAGACAAAGTCAGGAAAATGTTTCTGAGAATAGGAAAGAAGTTACTAGAGAGGTACATGTGGAAAGTAGTGAGATGAGCCGTGTAACGTATACAAAAGATTCAGGGAAGGAAACAAAAGTATTAGACCTGCGGGAAAAGTTGAGACTAAAAAAGTTAGGTATTCAGTCCAATAAAAGTGAGGACATTGAAGGAAGTAATTTTAAATGTGTATCTGTAAAACATTCATTGACTAATACACCAGAAAGAGAGGCACAAGGTAGAGATAATTCAAATATAATCAAGCTGAAACAAGGAGAAGACCTGTCATCTAGTCACGAAAATGCACACATTTCCATTATTCAATCAAAACAAAACAGGAATAGAAAAAAGTCAGGAGATAAAGGAAAACAAGATTTTTCATCTGAAAAGAAATTTCTTGAAAAGCTGAAAATTTCAATAAAAAAGAATGATAACATAAATACCTATAAAACGTCAAATTTTACAAATTCAGATAAAAGAACAGATGCAGCTACAAACCAGAAAACACAGAATAAATCAGTCAGAGAAATACGAAGTTATTCTGATGTAACTCATGAACTTTCAGATTTTGAAAGTATCACAGACACTGATAGAACAACTGCTGGTGAACATAACTCAACAGCCTCCAGTGAAAATTACTTTTCAGCCTCTGAAGTTCCTTGTTATGCAAGTTCTTCTGAAAATCAGTCTCAATCAAAAATGAAAGAAAGGTTGTGTGGAACATCTGGAAAGTCTTCAAACATGGATGCTGATATGGAGAATGGTGAACAGTCTGAAAACGACTCTTGTAATAGAAAGACAACATGTGTGAATGATTTAGATAAAATGGAAGTTGACACAAAAACTGGGGAAAACCTAGACATTTATTGCAAAAGAAATAGTCTGTTGCAGAAAAAGGACAGGAAAAGTGTTGAAGTTAAAACCACATTAAAGTCAGCTCAGTCTAGAAATACTACTACACACAATTCTGCTAGAGCTAAAGATATTGAACACGGTGGTAATCAGGATATCATGCTCAGGAAGAAAGAGGGTACAATAGAAAAAGATTCTGATGTGAAATATGGACATGAAGAAAGATCAATGGAAATTGAATCAAGTGGTTTGGAAAGTGATATTGTAGGTGTTAAGATATTACAAAGTAATTCAGACAGTAATACAGAAATAGAAATTCAAAAGAAATGGTTAAATGGTGAAGTAGAAAATGACAGTGCTGAAGTAACTGGAACATCTAGAGAGAAAGAATCCCCTGGTATGTTACGAAGATCATCAAGACTTCTGTCCAGGTCCGATACCTTAGTAAGTTTGTGTAAATCAAATACAGATACTGAAAATCTGAGCGAAGGAGAAACGAAAACAAGAAGGAAATCTAATGATAAAAAGACTCTTGATAACCCTAAAGATACTGATGAAATTGAAGAAGAAATTGCCATGTCTGAAAAGATTTTAAGTGGAAATATACATTGCACATCTTCAAAAAAGAAGAAGAAGCGAATACATAGAAGTGTCACTTCTGAAACAATTTCGTCTGTTACTTCCATTGACACGTCTGAAAGTGCTTCAGAAGTCTTGAGTAGCATGAATGAAGAACCAGAAGACTCTAGTCCTAGTACTGAAAACTTCACAACTTCTGATGATACTTTCAGTTCAGAAAAAGGTGAAAAATTACAGAAGTGGGTTTGTACAGACAAAAATTGTACAATCAAAATGAGGCATTTACATCCTAAGTGTAATGAACAAAACACAAGTGAAGTTGACCTTGAAAAAGAAAGACAAAAGTTCATGACTGATAAGGAAATAGCAAGCTCTCATGGGGACTTGCATGATGAAAGTGAAAAGATGGAAGTAGACAATACTAAAGTTGAAGAAACCAAAAACAGTACAGAAGTTTTACAAAGAAATGCTATGAGCCCTAGTGTGACACTTGAACTTGCGAAAAACAAAAATCTCCAGCAAGTAACCAATGGGACAATAGAACTGGCAGGAGAAGGAAGTATTAGTAGTAGTAGCAGTTCATCTGCATCGGAATACAGTAGTGACGGAAGTACATCAAGCTCTGACTCGTCTGCCAGTGAATCTTCATCAGAATCAGAGTTTTCAGATCGAGTGACAGAAGCGATTGAGGTGAAAGAAGGCTATGAAGGTATTGGAAAATCTCCTAAACAATCAAACGAGGTAAATGACAAGCCAGTTGCGGATAACAAAGGGTCCAATACTGCATTAAATACTTCAGTCAACAACATACAGAAAAGCACAATAGAAGCAGATAATATTGTTGCAAGTCAAGACCATTCTTCTACTTTGTCAGTTCCTAGTACTGAAGTAAACTGTAATGCATATATGAAAGACAGTATTCAGAAAGAAGTTCAAGATATAGTGAAAAAAGTTGGAAGTCATGTACCAGATAAGTGTGGATTTGAAAACAAAAGCAAAGAGTTAGAGTCTGAAAGCATTGCAAGTTCTAAAAAACATACAGTTATAACTAATGAAAGCAATGATGAAAAAGACACACAGAACAAAGAAAATGCTGATAATTGTGATCAAAATTCTACTGCTATGAAATGTGATAGTAGTCATACAGAAACTAATATTGAGAAGATGGATGAAACAAGTAAAAGTGCAGACACATTGTTACAAAATTTAGGGACTGATAAGGCGAGTGATCAGAGAGAATCTGCTGGTAAAGATGGGATTTCAGATAATGAATCTGAAGGGAGCTTTGGTTCAAATATTGTGTCAGAGAGGACTGTCTCATCTGCGTCTGATAATGAAAACGATTTTTCTGATTCAGATGACTCTGCTGACGGCTCTTACACAAGTGGAAGTTCATATTCCTCATCTGATGAAAGTGGGACTGGTTCATCATGGGAAAGTTATAGTTCAGACTCTGAATATGATCCTAATGAAGATGAAGTAGCACATGCTAATGTTGGTAAAATAACTAATGATCCATCTAAAACCGATAAAAAAGAAAAAGAAAAAATGTGCACAGAGAAAACACAGGACAAAGAAATGGGTGTTGATAAAATAGAAAAAACTTCATCTGCCTCGTGTAATATTGTAAGTGGCAAAGAGGAAATCATTAATAAATCTGTTAAAGATAACCATAATGAAGAAAGTGTGCAAAAACATAAAGAAATTCCAGATAATGAAAACAAAATGGAAGTAGATGAAACTGTAACAAACCATGAACAAAACGACTTTTCTGTTTTAAACCCTGGTGCACAGAAGTGTTCTCAAATTAGTTCTGATAGTTCAATTGTTCATGAAAAGACAGAGTTTGACAATAATGTGGCAATTCAGTCACAGGAAAAGACATCTGCAGTAGCAAACTCTTCGAATTTTGTTTCACCTGATAGGTCTCACTTACTGCAGAATTTGCTAAAATGTGTCCAATTTGAATGGAAAGGAAAAGATTCTGTCTTTGAAAAAAGTGTAGAGGAAATTCAGTGTAGTGATGCAGATTTCAGTCAAATGTTAGAAGAATCTGATAATCCGAATCTAGTTGCTAAAACTAAAGAAAAAACAATAATTAATGAAGAAATGAAAGAATGCCAAGAAATGAAAAGCAATTTTGAAAACAGTCCAGAGCTTGAAAAGATGATAACTGAACAAATTGTAACAGTGGCAAAAACTGAGAAAGTTACACAGGTAGAAAATGCAGAAGTAGTAGAAATGGATATAGGTACAGAGAATGAAACACACATAAGAAGCTCTTCGTATGTATCGAATGAAAAGTCAAGTGAAATATCAAACGTAATTGATTTCAAAGAAGCATCTTCTTCACAACAAGTTGTTATAGATAGTGAAAAAGCCAATACTAATAATAAAGATAATAAACCTTCCCAAGAAATACAAGGCAGTCCTGATAGTTGTAGTAAAAGTGAAAACAGCCCGAAGGAAAACAATGAAAAGTCCAGTGAAAAAACTGCTGAAATTTCTAAATCATTTAACAGACACACAGGACAGGATTTACATAATATAAGCAAAGAAAACATTTTTGAAAGCACCTTATCATCATCTGATGCCTCTGACTTTGAAGATTCAAGTTCTGGGTCAAGTTCTCACTCGAGTGACTGCTCTACGTGTTCGTCCTCTACTGGATCCTCAACCGACAGTTGCAGTGAGACTGATAGTAACGGCGAGTCGCATAAAGAAAACCGTCAAAAGAAAATCAAAGATACTGGTACAGATAAAGGACATGAGAAAAATACTGAAAAGGCTACATCAAAGGATATGACTATGGAACATGAATCTAGAGAAAGTATTCAGACGAGTCGAGAATCTAAAAAAGATTTGTTAGTGAAAAACAAGCAAGTGATTGGGGTGCTGGATAATGCAATTGGAGAAACAACAAGTTTAAAACCCTGCGAGGACAACCCATATTGGATTGCAGATGAAGTGCCTGCATTTTTAAAAGAAACAGACAGCAGAGAACAGCAGGGCAAGAAATCACCATCTTCAGAGTCCACAGTAACTGAAGACTCTAATTCATGTACACCTGCTGCAAAATTTATAAATCTCAGCCCCACTAGTACGCTTGTATTGAGTCCAGATAAGGCTGCTATGTCAGGCCAAACTAAGGGGGCAGTTGCAATTTCACAGCCTGCATCAGGTGTAAAAAGCTCTCCTTTTGGTGTCATTTCCTCAGTTATAGATGAAGCAAAGCTTGAGCAGATGAAATCTAAGGATAATGAAACAGGAAACACTAAAAATTCCAAAGCAAAAGGTAAACTGAAAACGCAACTTTCACAACAGGGAAGTAATGAAAATAAAGGCATTTCAAATAAGCCGGGCGATAAATTGAAATCTCGTGCTCTGGGTAGTGTGAAAGATAATTCTTATGGAAAGAAGACATCAAATACCTCAAGATATTTGGAAATCTCATCTTCAGATGTAAGTGTGAAAGTAAAAAAGACTACTGAAAAGAATGCAAATGCTAAAATGCGTAACAGCTGCAAATCTACCAACAAAGCAAAAGAAAAAGAGGAATATAAAACAAGATCAAAAACTTCTCTCAATTCTGAAAAAGAGGAATCAAAACTACAACGGTCAAAAAGTAGAGATAACAACATGCAACAGGCAAAGTCTAAAGAACCTGAAAACTTCCAGTTAAGGAGAAGTCCGAGGAAGAAGCCCTGGCAGACATCAGTAAATGGTACTGATCTGAAAGCAAATCATAATGAGAAACATAGACAGAATGGTAGTGATTTTGATAAAACAACTACATCTGAATGCAAAGAAGATAGCATTAAAATGAACTCTGTGAAATATAGTAACAGAAAAAGAGTTCTGAAGTCTGATGAAAAGGTGGCATATCTAAGCAAATCAGCTGATGTTAACAATGAGAAAGAAAAGAATGTTAAAGAAACTTGTTTTGACAGTTCTTCGGTTTTTCCTAATGAGAATTTTACAGCTTCAAGGAATTCAAGTGAAAGTAAAAAGGAAAAATTAGTTGGCGATGAAAACAGGAAGAAGGAATCTAAGATGGATGATAAAGCAAAAAAGTCAGTGAAATGTGTGCAAGAAGAAAGAACAATGAATACCTTTACCACCGTGTCAACCCTTGGTAAAATAAGTGCCAAAGCAGGGGATAGTGAAAAGATAAGTGCCAAGGGAGAGGGAAGTAAGAAGATAAGGTCCAAAGAAGAGGGGTATAATAGTAAATTATCTGTTATAAACAGAGACAGTAGTCTTGAAAAGAGACATGTTCAGGATACAACAAGGGTTCTGTCTGAAAAAATAATGAAACTGAAAGTTGAGAAAAATTTGTTAGAACAGAAACTTGCAGAAAAACATGGACAAGAAAAGGTTCCATTGAATATGAAAATATCAATACCAAAAACAACCGAGGGAAAATCTAACCAGAGCACTAAAGAAAATATTTTGAAAAGTAAAACAGTGAATCCAGGTTCTAGCAGATTAGGAAAGATGAAGCCTTTGACAGTTGCATTGGCAGTTAATGGATCAGAGGACTTGAAAAGTAAAAATGATGTTAGTAGAACTGGATCTTTGAATAAACGTGAAATGTTGACATTTGAAGAGAAGTTGACTGGTTCTGTAGGTAGCTTATCCCAATCTGCAGACACAGTGTCAAAGCAGGGCCACAAAGACATGTCTTTGTCGTTATCATCACAAACAGCCACATTAAAGACATTCACAATTCCAAAATTAACTGCAGGAAAGAAAGGCTCCAGTAATGAAAAGAAAGTTACAAAATGTAAAAGTGAGTCATCTGTGCAAAGACGTACTGATTGTTCTTCAGGAAATACCAAAGACAAGAAACACAATGAATCTAAAGACAGTTACAGTGAAGGAAAGAAAGTAAATAATATTAAATCTGATACTAGTAATAACAAACATAAAACAAAGGCTGCCAAGGTATTTATTATAAGTACTGACTCAGAATCTAGTACATCAAACAAAACTAGTGGAAGCGACGCTCAGTCAACTGAAGAAGAAGATATTGATACTTTAGTAAAGGCTGTGTTTGGTAGTAGTGATAGCTCAGGGAATAGCGGCAAGTCAGTAACTCTTGATGATTTGTGTAAAACTAGAAGTAGTGAAGATACTGATGATATTGTGAAGGATATTTCACCAGATGTTATGATGAATCTCGATGATGGTAAAGAAAAGAAGTCCAATGCGGTTGAAACAAAGTTATCAAAAGGTAGAGCAGAGACAACTAAGTCAAAGGGTACTAATTTACAGAAACATAGTAAGTCTTTAGATCGAAGTCCAGAAAACAGAAGGAGAAAAGGTTCATCTGAGAGCAAGTGTTCAGATTTCATAAGCAGACAATCAAAAGACAAAATGAAATGTACCATAAGTATTAATAGAAAAAATGATGTTCAGTATAAAGAAAAAATAAGAGATAAGAGTGCTAATGGTAAAAGCAATGCAAGGAATCAAGTGCTAGAAGAAAGACCTAAGTCTATAAATCCCGACCAAGTTTTAAGAAAGTCTCCTAGAATCAAAGCTCTTAATAGCCCTGGAAGATGCTCTTTCAACAATAATGGCAGTCCAGATTTGAAATGTTGGAAAACAAGTTCCAAAGAACTGAGATCAGACACGACCCCAAAAAAATCTGACCAAGAAATAGGTCAAACTATAAGTGAAGTTAGATATTTTGAAATATCAGACCAAAACCCAGTTCTAAATAAAATTGTAAGTCCAAAGAAGGCAAAGCACCATATTCAAACAGATACTGGAGAAAAGAGCACCATGAAAAGTAGAAGTGATTCAGTGTCTAAAACTAATGAATTGGAAAATAAAACTCAAAAGGAGACAAAGGGAATTCCAATTTTATTGCTAGAGGAAAATACAATGGATGGTATTGATTACCATGATGATATGACATTTGACATACATGGCGAAAATCCAACACCTGAACTGACTGGAGAGAGTGGTGAAGAACAAAGTAATGAAAATGAAAAGGAAAGAGATTTAAAAGAACAAACTGACTCTGATGAGAGTACTGAAGAAGGAGAAATAACTGAATCAGATGAAGAAAGTGAAGCATGCAAATCTGTAAAAGACCGGGAAGGAATTAGTCAAAGGCGCAATGAAATGACACCAAACAAGCTTAAGCAGTCTTCAAATAAAGGAAGATTAAGTCCAATTCAGTTTCCATCATCACCCTACAGCGACAGAGAGGCTGTTAATGCAACATGCATTCAGACGCGACTTGGATTAAGTGGCAAGAAGCAGATAAAAAGATACAGAAGCGATTCTGGCTCATGTAGTGATGCAAATACTCCCGGACCTAAACGTAGAACAAGACGTGATCATCCAGGTATCAGAAAACGATCTAGATCTTGTGATGGGAAAGGTAGTCCAGTAGGCAGAAGACCTGAAAGATCAGATAGGCTTTTAGACAGTTCTCGTAGAAGATCGCCTTCACCAAGACGTAGAAATAGACGTTCTGTGTCTAAGCCGCCGTGTAGGTGCAGGGATCATTCAAAATCAAGGTCGACATCACCACACCGACGTAGGCGGAGGAGGTCAAGGTCTGTTTCCCCTGTACGGTCCAGATTAGTCAGAAAAGATCGTCGAGAAGCCAGATCAGGGAATAGATACAGAGATGAATCAGATACTGGATCGCCAAGACAACATGGAAGAAGCAAGTCTAAAGAAAAGAGTGAATCGGCTAAGTATGAAAGTAGTGAGGAAGAAAATGAAAGGTTTTCAAAACTGAAATCAGAAAAAAAGCAAGTAGTTCAGAAAGAAAGAAATACAGTTGAAAACTCTCCAGGGTCTAGGGTACGAATAGACAGAAATAGAGACAAAAATCGTTCAAGAGCAAGTCCTAACTACACATTACAAAACAGACGTAGATCTAGATCAAGATCTCCTAATCGTAAACGTAAGCGATATATTTCTGAATCAGATTCTGAAATTGAAACGGATACTGGAAAGAAAGTAGATAAGAGAAAAGGTGAAAACAAAGACTCCAAAATTCAAAGGCATAAAAGATCAAGAACTGACAAGAGTGTACGAGAGGATTTATATGAAAAGAAAGAGAAGTCAAAGAAAAGATAGAAACAATAATTAGTGGTTCCATAATCCTAAGAAAATGATAATGGAAACTACGAACAACCACAGTTTAGTTTTGTTATGTTTTCAGAAGCTGTTTGCAAATTTAAGAATTGGCCAATAAGCTATAGATCTGTCAGAATAAAAGGATATAAAGGAGTAAGCTAGCAAGGTGTCTGCAAATTGTAGAC
Organism: Saxidomus purpurata; assembly: GCA_022818135.1. Lineage (NCBI taxonomy): Eukaryota > Metazoa > Mollusca > Bivalvia > Venerida > Veneridae > Saxidomus > Saxidomus purpurata. Next base: position 2,420,422 of record JAFMSR010000003.1, on the reverse strand, counting down.
TCGGCCAACAAGTTTTGCTTCATAAAAAAGCGTTTGTCTCAGGTTTTTCTTTGAATATACATGTATGTGGAAACAGTACACTTAATGTTTGTTAATCATTGGCAAAATACAAACATTAATTGGACCAGTACAAAATTTAATCGGCTTTACATGTACAGTCATTAAAAGGAAGATTTATATAATCTTGTTATCATGTCATATTGTGAAGAAATTTGTTTGTGTTGATTGTGAATAATGTTGATGCTGTAAGCATATAGTCAAAAGTCAGTATGTATTGTTCAATGCCATGCATCATGTTGAAAAGTAGTAATTTATTTGTTACTGTATATCGTATAATTATGAGATGGGCTGTTAATGGAGAAGGCAATAATGCTAATTATCACCCTGAACTATTTCCCTTGGCTATGTTAGGCAGTGCACAGTCAGTCTCTATAAATTAAGAACTGCAAATGTTAGTCTGATTCATTAGATGCTTATTGATTTAAATGAAAGCATTCTATAGAGACATAAAATGCTTTGATATTCAGCCAAATGACAGATTAATCATGTTGATATTAAATTGTGATTATAAAACATGTAGTTTGTGAATTATAATAAATGCAGTTTGTAAACTATAATACAGTAAAGTTTGGCTTTTGAGGTCACTGGATACTCAAACCACTGATGATATTAGGACCAGATATTTCAAAATTAAATGGTCAGTTTCACTGTAAAATGGTGTCGCTAATAAGTAGAGGGTAATAAGACAACATTTTACTGGTCCAAAGGTTGGTTTGATTTCTGCTGTACAATAAAGATTGTATTATTTACAGGTAATAGTGTGTATTCTCAGCCTTCAGAATATACTGTTGATCTCGGCTATTGTCTCAGTTGGTAGTATTTCTTCATGTTGGCAATCTGCACTGTCGCCATCACAGAATGCAATATTTATATGATAATACAGTAACACCTGTCTTAATTGACACCAGATTTTAACAGAAAACTTGCTGTATCTGGTTCAGTCCAAAAATCTGGTTAAACCGGCAATCTGTTTTAAGTGACGTAAATCGAGTGGTCCAGAAAGCTGGATAAGGGTTTCACTGAAGATACTTTTATGGTGCTAACCATTGTACTGCCATGAGTAGAGACATAGATTGACATGTAATCTGTGAATATGTAATGTAATGGCAGACATTCTCAAATTGAGAAATGGAAACGTCTGATTATAATCTATGAGAATTATAGAAATTAAATAAGTGAAATTAATCACCGCAAATTTTTCCCATTTTACAGTATTCATACACAGATCCTATTTATAATCTTTCAGATCGGGAACCGAACGCGTGTTATTTCATAATTCATGTTGTTTACTTATTTAAGTCATTGTTTAATAGCTCAATTTATTGAAATGGCAGATTGCAGTTATTTTATTTCCTTGTATAAAATTGAAGAATTTTATACTTTTTAAGAACATCAATTTGAATAATGCTATGTGTGTGTTTTGTCTGCACCTATAGTTTTCTTTACATTAAAGGGGCATACCATACAATTAGCAGATTTTTTTTATTAAAATGGTTTAAATGCACCTAAAATAATCAAAGCATTTTCCAATAAGAACATAATGGAAATTGTTTGTGCACTAAATGTGTGGCCTTGCATGATAAATCGCTATCCACCCCAAAAATAGTAATTAAACAGCTGTAAATGAGGGTTTAAAGGTAAAACAAAAATTCTTATTTCAATAATAATATTGTATGTTACTTCATTTATTTAGCTGAAACTTTGGATACATGTACGAAAAAAGCTGGACAAAGTTACATCTCTTATCAACAGAAAATCAACCAAACAAATTGGGTCAATTTGTGACAAGGGATAGTCACGCACAAAAAATTATGGCTTTACATTGTATTATATAGGAATAAATTTCTTTTACAGATTCTTATGTGTTGGTTAGTATCTTTGATAGATGTACATGTACTTTAAAATGTTGGTACAGTGCACAGATTTCCTTTGATTTTAGCTGAGCAAATGTTTATCATAAAGATACGATATGTATTAGATTAATGCAAATAGGTCACTATTCCTTTGATACATTACCATTATTCTACAGACAGCAAGAAATTCTACCTTTGAGGCCAGTGCAGATCATGTTCAGCACGTGTATCTGTGAAGTCTGATCATGATCTACACTCTATTAGCTACATATTAAACAGATAATTGTACAAGTATGTCCTTGAAATTGAAGAAGGGCAATGCCATAAATTGTTGATTAGACTTTAATGTTTAAACTTTGATAATACTCGGGGTAAATATTGAACCAGTACATGATGACACACGATGTTAATGAATAGCTGTAAAAATGTTTCCTGTTCAAGGGAGTTCAAATTACACCGTTTTTCATGTTTTATACATTTTTTTGGTAAAATGACATTTATTTATTTACTTTTGTTCTTGTTCTTGTGTATTGTGACAATGTAGCAACAAACTATAAATGTTCATTAACTGATCAGTATTGTACATGTATGTTCAAAATGTTAATTGACTAAAATTTGGTTATGTTTCCTGATAAAAATGATATTTTTATATAAAGATAAAACAATGTTGTTGTTGTTGTTTTTATTTAATTCTTCCACAAACTGCTAACATCTTTTATTGACATTGCGAATATATTCATATTCTTTGGCATGAACTTTCACTGTTTGCTGAAGGTAAGCTATTGTGAACATTTGATGTCTGTCTGTCTGTCTGTCTGTCTGTCTGTCCACACTTAACCTTGTGCATGCAATAGAGGCTACATTTTATTACTGGATCTTCATGAATTTTGGTCAGAATTGGTGTCTTGAGGAAATCTAGGTAGAGTTACTGGGTCAAAAACGACATCACTGGGTCAATCGTAAGAAAACTATGTGTATGCAATAGAGGCTGCATTTTTCATTGGATCTTCATGAAACTGCCAGAATGGATGTTTTGATGATTGTAAATCAAGTTCAGATTTGGGTCAAAATCTAGGTCACAAGGTCAACTTATAGAAAAAGCTTGTTTATGCAATAAGAGGCTGCATTTATTATTGGATCCTCATGGAAACTGTCCAAATGATTACCTTGATATAATCTAGGTCAAGTTTGAATATTGGTGTTACGGGTAAAAAAAATAAATTATCTGGTCACATTTGTATGGGTCATCTGAGGTCAAACACTAAGTCACTAGGTCAAATCATTGAAAAACTGTGCATGCATTGGAGTCTGCAATTTTCATTGGAGCTTCATGAAATTCGTTCAGAATGTTATCTTGATAAAATCTAAGTCTAGTTCTAATAGGTTATGTCGGGTAAAACTATGTCACCAGGTCAGATAATAGAAAATGCCATAGAGGTGACATTTACAACCGGGTCATCATGAATATTGAACAGAATGTTTTTAAAATGATTTCTATGTCAAGTTTGAATCTGGGTCACGTTGAGTTAAAACTAGGTCATGCTGTCTAATCGAAGAAAAACCTTGTTGACAATATAGGCTACATTTATTACTCAATCATGAAAATTGAATGTTACAATGGTCATTTATATGTTACACTGGGTCATAATTAGGCCTCAGGTGAGCGATATAAGGCTTTCTTTGCCCTCTTGTTTTTGTGTATTGTTTATATGTATCTAAATGTGCATCCTTCGTTAAATAAAGATGTTATTATTATTATGGTGAGGGTCGCACCATTTCACTGATGACCTTGAATTTGATGCCTTTTTCAAAAATAGATTTGAAAAGTGAACTGTCGTACCAATTCTTTTTGGCTGTGTGTACAGTTATGCAAGCAGATTTAAAGATGGACCGTTTTGATAACCTTGTTAACACTAGGGTGTGTCATCCTTTAAAAGGCAGTACTTCTAAGGGTCAAGGTCACACCTTGGGCTCAAATGTATTACACTTGAAGGCTCATAAGGCAAGTTTGTGTCATGCACCACACTAGTATACCTAACTCGGAGGGGGGTAGGGTAACTGTTACACGGATGGTCCAGTTCATTTGTAGTATCTATTCGGTTTTCATGCACCACGTCTTGTCAAGGTCACACTTGCTGGCCAAAGATCATGAAACATCTGCCTTTGTTTGTTGATGATCCATCTTTCTTTCGCTGTGAGCATTTGGCAGAGTTTAAAAATTCCGAGTAGTACTTTATTAATTTTTATTTTGTTCAATTTGGCCAGATATTTTACTTGTTAACAAGTGCCAAACTCTACTTTGGTTCAATAATAAATACAAGAACAAGCTTGTGAAGATTAGCTCAGATATGCTTGCCTATCAACATGTTTTCTTCAACGAAACTGAAACGGGCCATTACTGTTTATGATAATAGTTATCAACCAAAGTAGATGTTAACTCTGCCGTAATATAACGCTATAACGACCCAGGTCTAGCTCGAATTACTTGTATCCTGAATTGTACCGGGCATGCACAAGTCAGAGCGTTATACCTAATAGTTAACATTAATTATTTTCATCGACAAAATTCATTTATTATATATATTCACTTCTTGCAATGCATATAAATTTCACTATCTGATAATCTGATAATAAATTACATAGATCGTGTATTCACTGTTGTCTGGCTGTGACGTTGGTACTAGCAACATGCAATCAAATAATGTCAGCCCATATATAGATAAATATGCAAGTGATTTTTTTTTATTTCTGGGCGTGGTTAAAAACAGAACAGTAACTTGAAAGTGTGAACACCAGACACCCTATGGGCGTTTTAGTATTTGTTTTATACAAAATAATTCACTATTTTAATTTAAACATTTCGAGGGTTGACTGAATTTTTTTGTAGATTTACCAGAAGTATTTCTTGATATCAAAAATACATGTTCTTATTTAAAAAAATGTTATGAGAATGCATTTGTTTAAATCAGCAAATCGACATGTTTTTATATCAAAACATACAAATTCATTTTGCGTATCAAAATTCGATTTCCTATACATCAACAAATAATATTATTAAGAATTGTGATATTTTGGATGTATGAACTCGATCTTTCGTTTGGTATCATACAACTGATTTTGATATCAGAAAATGAATTGTTGACACCAAAAATAAACTCGATATTTTAGTGTTTTAGTATACGGTAAGACGATTTATTTCATGAATTGTAAAAACTATAATTATGATGAAATACACACGCACAAACACCCTCCCCTCGGCCCTAAAAAGCGGAAAACGCACTGCATGCTTTTGAACACACTTGATATAACATGGGAGGAAGTTACGTCACTGAAAGTTAATAAAGAAAATTTGACTGAAACGCATGTCATTATATCGACAAAATAGGATTTTAAACTGATTTAAGTGTATTAACAGTTTGGTCTTGACTATTTCGTCAGCAAACTTGTGTGTTATAATAAATCTCTACCAATTGCACGTGTTTATTTTTCAGTATTTTTAAACTGTCAATAACACGAAAATGTTTTGTTGAAACGCGCCAAGACGCGATATGAGGTATACGTTTCTTAGCTGAAGGTCATATGTAGAGAAGTATCCACGCATTTCTGTAGTTTTTATTTATATCTGTTTTTTTACTGATGAAACTGAAGACAGTGAGAAGAATGCTTTCTTTGTAAATTGTTTTCTTCTTTAGGTTACGCCGTTCATATTAATTTATTTGATAAATTTAACAGATACAGACTGAACTTGAATATAGGCCCATTCTTTCCCCCCAAAAATGTACTTTTGAAGTTACTGCAAACGAATATCTAGTATCAAATTCCTACAAAGGTTAAACCGACATCAATCCTAAATTCATTCATTCATTCTCCAGTTTATCTATAGCGACGCCATTTACATACTCAAAACATTTTAATTATTTTAGTATTTACTGTTTTACTGAAGATGTCACTTTTCATCGGCGGAATATACTTATCTAGTAATTCGATATGTTAATATACCCTCAATTACTATCGATAAAATAAAAGTAAACAACTAGTGGTTATTACACAATAAACCACGGAGTAATAACTTTATTTGAATTACAGCTTTGGTGGTACTTTTGGTGCAAATAGTTTTTTTAGAATGAATGAAAGATAGCGATAAATCATGTTAGGATTTACCCATGTGTGGGTGGGAAATAAGGGATGGTGCCACCGTAATGATAAGACAAGTTTTCGTGTCTGCCTCAACAGGTTTCTAACAAGTTCGATCGGTAGCACTCATTCCCAAGTTGTCATTTCTTTAACATTTTATTTAGATTTTTTTCTGTTCATGACCGCATCCCTGCTGTATGAGGTCAACAGTGAACAGATAGATTACTAGTTTTTGGGTTTGTTTCATATTCAAATCTGCTGACGATAGATATATATCCAGTTAGCTAGTCTGTGTTTCTAAACTTGAAATATTATCATCTATGCTACATGTATTTCATGAAAGCGAAAAGTCATTGGAAACATATGACGTCTATGTCATTATATATTCATGCAATATTACGAAATGTTTTCAGCGGCACAATTTAATGAAAGGTTGTACATGTATAAATAATGTTCTTGATACTCACACAACGTTATTCTTTCCTGTTAAATTAAAACAATAACGAAACTGCAGCAGTCTTAATAATGTATGTATTTTCAAAAAGGCATATCTGAATTACAGGCATGATCGAAGTAATATAATGGACAGGACAGAGTAGGCCAATATAATTATGGTGGCTGATTTCTGCCATTTCGTTCTGGTGTGTTGATGCGTCTGAAGACGCCAACAAGCCAGAACGACAAATAAAGTGCGCCAATATGACAAATGACATATTTGGGTCCCAACACATCGAATCTAGAATGTGTAGTTCTGGCGTGTTAGCGTCAAATACACACTTGTCGTTTCGGCGCCCCGAACGAAATGGCAGAAATCAGCCACCATACCAATATATAGTAATTTGCTTACTCTTTTGAATTTAGTTACAATTTGAACAAGACTTGATTATATCGCAAAATATCTTTACTTTTAGTTAAAGACCCACACTCACGATGAATGCTACAATTAGAACTGCTCGCAGCATCCAAGAAAAAGTCATTTGATATTGCAAATCTTGATATATCTGGACTTTATTCCTTTTGAATCGGCAGGTCACATTGTAGATGCTTGATTCATTGCAAACATTAGAATCTAACCGAAAGCTTCATGTACACTACTAGATTATATATGTCAATGTAGCATTTCTGACTTTGAATGACCATGGCAGTTACTGTTTGCACTCGTTGTGGACAACCGGCCTTTTCCCTATGTGTTTAAAAGCCCAATGTCAGTGTCCTGTCGTTGCAAACGAACGGTTATGCGGTCAACCACTTTGTATAGATCAATAGCACTTCGAAGGTGCGATAAGAATTGTGGCAGACAGGACTACGATAGTAAACTCGTGGAATTTTTTTACGCGCTCCGTTTTAAATGTGAAGTATGTCCAACCAACGGAAGTTGCTCTACGCAGGCTTACCATTTGAAATGGTGCGCACGCCGGGAGTGTCTGTTAAACGTTAAAAGGGTACAAATACCCGCAGCAGCTTTGGTTCAATCAATACAAATTTCAACTTTAACGGCTTTTGTTCAGGATTGTCGCTTTTTCAATAAATCAAACATAAAAGAAATATGTTAATAGTTTGTGTCATTTGCAAATAATATTACAAACTTCATAAGAATCCTATTATTTGTTATAAATACGAAATAAATGACTACCTTTAGACAAGAAAATCTTCGGTCATATTTTTTCACAACTTTGAGTGAAAAGCCTCCTTGCGTGTTAAGAGATATTTCCGATAGATTTTACTCATTAGTCATGCTCATTAATATAATCACGAACTTTGAAAGTCAATACATCATGTATCGACAACGATGGCATGTGGATAAATGAGACACAATTGTAATATTACAGAATCACGATCGTACTATTTATAATGTCGTCTGTCGCCGCCATCCTCCCCCCAGGTACGGTGTTCCGTTAGGTCTTCGGTCTGTGGATTGGGAAGGGTGAGGATACGATGGCACGATGCGAAAACATGAAAACACGAGGCGACAGCACGATAACACACTGCAAATGTACGATAATACGGTTTGAAGATATGATAACACGATACCAAGGTGACGTCTGGTAGTTTACATCTATGACATCACATTTACTAGTAGGTAAAGCGACGCACGACAGTGAAAGCGACGCACGGCAATGCAATATAGCGACGCTCGACAGTGCAAAGCAACGCACCGCAGTGCAAAGCGACGCACGACAATGCAAAAAAACGGCATTGCGATACTCGACTAACTGTAAATATTCGGACATCCACGATAATCTTTCCGGCAAATAATTATTCAAATTACGGAAAAACACGACTAGAACATAGCGCCCCCTGTTATCAAAATGTGACTTATAATTTTGAAATGACATTATGCTTAGTTCTATTTTGCCTAGTGCCTGATAACATTTTCCATACTGGTTGATCACTTCGTGTATTTTGATCTTGGATGCATTACAAATTAACCAAGATAACCACAGCATGATGAAATAAACCATTACGCTAGATTGCACTGTCATTCAGTCAAATGAAAATATGAAAAAGGCATCATGGCCTAAACAACATACAAGTTGTAACTTCCAGCAATCATGGTATCATTGTCAACAAGCGTGATGAAAGTGCAAGCATGCATAATGACTGTACCAATAAGCACAATAGCAGTGTCAATGAGTAAATTGTAACAGTAAGCAGGCATTATGTAATTTTTACCTAAATATCATTCCATATGTAAACGTACTGTAAATGTTACAATGTCGCATTTATTTGTCGTGTTTCGTGTGTGCATGCACAGCACGATGTATCGCGATGTAGCTTCGTTATATCAACTATTCCTATCTCGTTTTACGGGAGATTCTCTTCCGCACATAGGCTAGAGCATTGTATATTATTACTGGTAGTTTATGTCAAAATGTGCGATATGTGACTACGTAGGTCCCGCTTTATGATAGATTTGTTGAATTTTGTCTATACTATACTGTATCCCCTAAACGCTTTGCTAGATTTTAATGAAACTTTCCAGAAAGCAACATTATATGAAGTCTGTTTGTGCATAAAATGATTTGAGGTCACTATATGTCAAAGGTCAAGGTCACATGGACCTTTTAATAGAAAGTCTAGGCCTCGCTTCGTCTTCTAAACCTCTAATTACATTATGATAAAATTTGACAGGAATTTTTTCTATGAAGTCTAGCTACCTACCTGTCTCGCGCCGACCCTCGTTTTAAATGATGGTTTTTGTTATCATTATAATTATGTTTTTTCTACATTGAGACAATCACAAGCTTGCTATTCTGTCGCCGAATTGAATTCGTTATCATAAAAAATAGTCTTTACAGACGTCATGGTGCTTTACATCCAGTGAGCTCTTGTGATCTCTTCACGATATACCGATGTTGTCGGCTCCATTCAGTCGCCATGAGAGATTTACTAGTAATTCTCCGAAATGAAATAAATATTTTATTACCTTTACTCAATAGACCCCTCTTTCTGTTAAAATATTTACTCTAGGTTTTGTAAACACAGACGATTTATGCACCGACTTGATTTTGCTACAGAAGGATCGAGAAACTATATATGGCCATTTACTGCAATATTTATTAATTGAAATTTGGTTAAAAGGCACTGTAAACTAAGAAAAAAGTTCGTTTCAGGTAACATTTTCTTAGATAGCTAATGCTATACTTGACCAAATTTAAGTCGTTTCAGGTAACATTTGCTTAGATAGCCTAGCTAAGCTGTACTTAACCAAATCTAAGTCGTTTCAGGTAACATTTGCTTAGATAACTAATGCTATACTTGACCAAATCTAAGTCACCAAGGCGCAAAGTGTGTGTCTCTCCTAACTATGATACTGATGCGCGTTGTTCCTTGATATATCTGTGTAATGTTGTAGAACATTCGCAAAAAGGTCTTCGGATAAACCCTCTTTTTTTGCGAATGCAGTTGAGAATGATAAAATGAATCCTTAGACTAACGTGCCTCGGGATTATAGCTCGGAGAGAACATGTACTTTGCAGCTTGTTCATTTACAACATTAAATATTTAGGAAAATGTTACCTGAAGGTATAGCTGTTTTTCATAGTATACAGTACCCATTTATCACGTGACTACGACGTCATTGAACACAGCGGTTTTGCCTGGAAGTTTTGGTATAGCACAAAAACGACCTCTTCTACAGTAAGCGATACCTTTTTATAGCGCGGGTCATGAAATAGTGCAAGTAAGGTTCGATCTGGGTTTTTAAATTTTAAATCTGATGACGTCACAGAAGGCACGGGTTCAAACCACTTGAGTATACATAATGAGGAAATAGGAACAATTGATTTTACCATTTAAATCAGAATATTCCTTTATTTTATTGCAAATACGCATAAGAACCAAACTATCGGAATACAATATACTGTGTTGACTTTCGGCGGATGTCATAAACACTGTCCATATTAAATATGTAATTGAATGCCATACAGATTTCATAACACAATCAAACTTTTACGAAACCGAGAATAGAAAATCGACGGATTTTTGCAGATGTGTGACAAATGAGGCAAGAGCTCGTACGTTGACTGGTTGTCATAACATACAATCATAGAAAACTTATCATTATTTAATCAGTATTTTATTGCGGTATCAAATTTACAGAATGTTTTCATAAGTCCAGTTAACGGGCGGTCACAACCGACGATTGTATGGCAAATAAGATTGCGTGTGTAATATTTATTTAATGAACAATTTAAACAAAAATGAACTGATGCCTTGGTTCAAGCATTTTTAGATTTTTTTGTTTTTGGAATAAAATAGGAGTGAATGAAATGACTTGATTGCGTGCGGACTGGGCAATAAGCAATTTTAATAAAAGAAAAGAAGTTCAAATAAAATCATAAGTAAATACCGTGTAAATTAAGACTTTGAAATAAAAATTGCTTTAAATAATCGCAGTACAAGAAAACAATAACACGCAAGTGATTGTGAATAGATAGTAAAGATATTTTAAAAACTCATTGTTATTGCAAAGAAGTATAAAGTCACTATAAAGTCTTTATTTATCTTTCAGAATAAATAGTTAAACATTAACGGATAAAAAGACCTTTTGAAATCTAGAGTGAGAAAAATAGATTTTACAAATTGTAAAAAGCAAAACAGAACTTTCTAATTTCAGACCGACTTCCTAAACGATGGATTTTATCAAAAGAACTAATATAAGTGTTTAAGTCATTTTTTCTGAATTTTCGAGCCCTTGAAGAGGGCATTTCGAGCATAGACAGTGAATTCTTGATGGGAAATTGGATATTAGACTATTTAGTAATACTATGTGTGTGCTTCCATGTGGTTACTGCGGCTTACCAGGGGACAGATGGGGACAACGCCCGAGGTAACTAACAGTAGTTGTTGTTGTTTTTAGAATTGATAGACAAAAAACACCCTTCAAAAAGTACCGTTTAAATGTTTAGATTAGAACAACAAATTTATATGAAATAGATTGTTGCTCTTTGTTTTCAAAATTTTCATTATCGAGCGAATAACGAACCAGAAACTAATCAGTGTAGGGGTAAAGCTTCGGCTGGATACGGGCTCGAACCTGGAAGTTGCATCCAACCGCGGTATTCCAAACGTCTATTGTTCAGAAAATCCTGAACTCGACTGACGAAAAGGCGTATATGGTGTATATGGTATAGCGTCGGTCTCCTAATCTTGAAGACGCCGGTCCGATTCCTAGAACAGAAACTGTGGGTTCGAATTCAGTCAGCTGAATTTTATATGAGCTCCACAGTTCCTGTTTGTGCCTCGACTGCCTAGTGGTAGAGCGTCCGCTTCGAGTGCGGGAGGTCGTGGGTTCGCTCCCTGGCCGCGTCATACCAAAGACGTAAAAAATGGTACCAGTAGCTCCCTTGCTTGGTGCTCAGCATTAAAAGGGAAAAACTGGCTTCTCTTCTCTCATACCCTCACGGCGATGGATACCATCAGGAATGAGGCGTCGAGAGTGATTAATATAAGTTGTATAACTTGTTTCACAATCGACCTAAATTAGATAAGTATAAACTATAGTTAATATAAGGCGCAAAATCTTCGGCCTACTACTAATGTCAAATAAATAAATTTAAACTAAAGAATTAATATAGTGTCAATCATGTGTTAAGCAGCCAATCAAAGAAAACATCAATGATGACTAATTCAGATACATTTGGATTTTTAAGGCAGATGGCTACTTAACGCAGATGACCCCTAACCAGAAGGTCAAGCTATATATATAAGTTTTAGTCAGTATTCTACCTCGGTCGGAAAGCATGAGAAGCTCAAAAGGCAAAGAAACAAACAACATTATTAGATAAAACCGTAGTTAATGATACAGGCCGAAGCTTATTTTGAATGACAGCAGTAGACCAAGACAAAAATAATACAGAAGTACGAAATAATTATGGTGTATTTTGTTCAAAGCTTTCTACAAGGATTAACTTTAGTCCCGGTAACTGAGCAAAGGCTACACGCGGCTCACTCAAAGGTTGTTAAAATTCGTGAGTAGTGAAGCTGCAGGGCAGAGACATATACACTGCCTGATAACTTTAGGCACATGTTTGGCATCCTACTATATGATTTATTTATCAACAAAGGAATTTTTACTATAAAAATGCCGTAAAATAAACTTTCTTTAATCTTCCGAAACATTCCCATGTTTTCGCATGTCATTATGACTCTTGACGTAAATGACTTTTAAAAACTAGATTGACAAAAAAACGCATACGTTGTGACATCTCGGTTTCTTTATATCACTTTTAAATTATGATTTATTTTAACATTAACCGCAAATTTCTTAAATGGACTAATTTATTATTCAATTTGTACGCTACCCTGAATTCTATAACAGTGCAGATCATGATTAGATTGCACTACCGGGAATGCTGATCATGATCTACACTGGTCACAAAGCCGCCAACACGTTAAAGGTTATTGTGTTTTAAGATATGAATTATTTGAAAAAAAAATTGTATGCAGTTGAAGACTTTCAATTTACTTGAAGCACGCTATATGTAAGTGTGCAGCATTGCTTGTAAAGTACCCTCTAACCACTGAGCTACCCATTTCAACAGCATACTTTATTTTTAAAATAGCTAGACAGCCGTACGAGAAAGAAATTGTTGCAAGACAAAGTAACTTTTTCATGAAATCTAGAGTTTAACTAAGAACATTTTCCCAAATTCGCGAATGGCGTGGCGCGATCACTATTATGATAAACTCATATATGGATGTTACGAGGTAAAATTAGCGCGTAACATGTTCTAACATTACGAGACAGGGTACAACTTTGAAAGGCCTGTCTTTGCCTACCGCTATTTCAGTATGAAAATTTACGCATATTGTAGCAAATAATGATATTAACAATCTAGACCAAATTTCTCAGTTAAAAAGGGTGCACGGCTTTTACGGGCAATCCGTGTACATGGCGTTTGTGTTGCCATGATACATAGCATACCGCATAGGAATTTATTTTAGTTCGATTGCGAAGAAATTGAATCGCTCTCAAACATTCATTCCAAACGTTACCAGACTCTTGCGAGAGTGCGGCAGCGAGTTTTTTTTTACCACCGCTACCCATTTTCAGTTGGGTTGACTGAGCTAGGAGAGGCATCAGTGTCTTCGGCAAATGCCACCCTGTGCTCCGGCTTGGATTTCAACCCGGGACCTTCTGTTCCAGAAGGCAACGCTCTAACCATTGAGCTACCGATGCCCATAGCGCACTTTATTCTTCATTTCTAGCTGTCCTGCGTTGCACATTTTTATTGTGTCGTTGCTAGCTGGTTTCTAGGCGGTTACTTTTTTAGAATTGCTCTCGTCTGCAGAGTACGGCATTCTGTTGGGACCATTACTATCTATCTAATAATTTATTGAACGATAGTTGCTTATGATGACGGCGTACGAAATTACCTTTGCGTTACCCCAATGTAAGTTCGCGAGTCATCAACGTATGTTCGCGTGTTGTAACTTTGCGCAACGTCATCGTACATTTGCATATCAGTGTCGTTACGTTACCATGGCAACTAAATCGTTTTTGTTCTTATCATAATGTGAGTTAACATTAGACAGAGCCAGCCGACTAAAGATGATATTTGTTTTTTTGTTTTTTTTTTAAACTGTCGTCTTTATGAATTTGGCAGTGTTTTCAGAAGAAATTATCTAATGAAGTAAACTGCATCACGTTGCTTAGCATTTAAACTAAGATATATTAAGTTTTATATATATAGTTTTTTGGCTGATTTGGCGATGCGCGTAAAGTTTGTGTTTAACAATACTTTCCGTTAAATTTTTTTTTTCAACAAAGTAAAATAATGATTTGGTTGCAAGATTCTCTTTTTTTCAAACATGACGTATAAAAGATATATACTTCTTTCGTGCTACATGACGTAGTTTTGAGCAAAAGTTTTCATCTTTAGTCCGAAACTATTTCGCAAACACGTTGATACATGAAATGCATAAACACGTGCACAACTACTTAAAATGTTCGCTGCATTATCGAAATATGCGTAGGCGGTGATTCCAGACTTGAACTTTGCTTGGTTTCAACTACTGTTTAATTATGTTGTTTTGCACTTAATCCAGTCCTAATCATATATCAAAATCTTATTTTATGGGCACATTATTCGAAACCTTTCAATAAATGTTAACTATAATTGACATTAAATTTTTTGTTTCTCATTTGCGCGCAAAACTACAAATTATATAATAGTACTAACTTAACGCATTCGTGCTATAGAAGGACACGTATCCCCCTTTTTCTATACTAACTACTGTAATACACTTTAAACGATCCTTTAATTTTTATATATTTCTTCCATATTCTTTGTGGTAAACTTATCTTAAACGGTTTTCTTCTATTATTGGAAGTACAAGTGTCAAAAATTGAAATCTTAATTGTCAGAAAAAATGGGCATATTATTTCAAGCATTTATTTTCTAAATACTTTTTAAACACTTGGTAAATTCGACCCATCAAAGAAAAAATCTTTAGATAGGATCTGCAAACAATGCTTGTTGCAACGAGTCAGCCTGTCCTAACCCTTTTGGAGTGTCAAAGTATATACTATTTTTAAACATTTGATTGACAATATAATTGTATGAACGGGCTACATTGCTATAGTTATTTTGAAGATATAATTAATATTTGAGCAATTGGATTGTTTGAAGTTTTGTTTTGTCTGTTTGAATTCGAGCAGTAAAGTATTAAATTTAAAATTGGAGATAGGCAAATGAAGCGAAACACAGAAATGCATGTGTCTGCGCACGTTTATCGCCATTTTCGAAAAATAATGCTTTCAATTCCATGAAATGCGGCTGTTTAAACACTGAGGCTCAATACTTTATCATTGAACGGTTTAAGACCATCCCGATATACAGTATTCCATAGTCTTTTTCAGAATTGTATTTCAAGTTCCTCTGGACCTTTGGTACAAGTGCATCATGATCAGACGGAAAATCCAAGCAATATGATCATGATCTTCATTGTTCGTTAAACAATCAGTAAATTATAACTGAACACCCCTATCAGCAACTAATGGTACTGTCCAACCTGAAATATGGACACGCCCATTTTTAGAAATTGAATGGGTAGAGGTTAAGTTTCATTTGATATACATCCGTATAAATGACCTTTCGTGCGACACCATCAATATATTAAACATTCAGATTTAAACTTATACAATAAGTGGGTTAAACTTTTATTTCCATTGTATTCAAAAATACATCTCAAAATATAATTGTGACCATTGTTAAATCTACGCTATATCAATAATGCGGAGTTAGATTTCACACAGAGTGATAAATTAAAAAAGTTTAAAAAATTACAATTATAGAAAAAAAAACTCTTCTCCCTGTGTGATCAATGTGTTTAAAAGAATTTATCAACGGCACCCATCGAATGTGTGTAAATAGTTAAAGCTTTTAAACAATAAATAAGTACGTGGAGAACATTCCTTTTGCATTGAAAATACAGAGCGCTTTGTTGCAACGCAATACTTTTTTTTCTACACGTATACTTCGTCAGAATCACAAAATGTGCTGCCTGTACATGCTCGTGCCACGTAGCAAATGAAGACGAGTATGCCATTTTCATGTTGACAAATATAACAAGGAACAAGGATAAAATTTTTTAGCACCTTCCCCCTAAACCAGCCTAGGAATTTTTGTGAAAGCGTTCATTTCCTCGTGTTATCAGATTTATTTTAAGGTACATACTTTTCCGACAACGCTTCATTCAGATTGGACCAATCATTTGTAACATATTGATTTGAATATAATAAATTCATGCAAAAAATGGGATAATATCTGCATTGTGTCTGTACGCGACATCCTATGACTTGTTTAGCTTATTCCAGTGAGTGCACAATTTCTATGTCTTCGTTTTTTTAAACAGGCGCTCATCCAGTCTGATCGTCGTTAGGAGCCTTTGAAAACATTAGTGTCACCCGGCACATTTCATGTCTGTACTGTAAAAACTTGTCAAAAGTCGCTTACGATTAAAAAGTATCGTAAAACATTTTTTCCTCTTTGATTTTGAAGGCCGAATAATCTATTTCAATGAAAGTGAAAGCATGTAATTGATTTACAATTTCTGGAATTAAAACATTGTCAACAATGTGAAACGGGACAAATATTTGCCCTGAATATCACATGTATAGATTTTTACCTTACTTTTGTTTAAATCTTTATTCCCAGAATCAAATTAGTCCTGGTCGATACTAACTATTTCCTCTGCCAGTACCAGTGGTACTAAGTAGCAATTGTTTTATTTTGAATCATCTGTCGTGAACATTGAACTCAACTGACGTAGGTCACAATTTAAATTCAGTGGCAACCGGGTGACTTTGGCAAGGTCAATATAAAATCATAGTAACAGCTCTCGGAACTGAAATGCTTGACAATCGTTAAATCACACGAAAACGAGGCTTTGCTATTACCTTGGTATGGTTATGAAAAGATCGAAACATCTATCAAAAAGAAAAGGAAATCTAATTCATAGATGTAATAAATTATATATAGAACATATTTACGGATATATCAAAACTCGATTTCCGGTGGGTTATATCACTCTTAGAATTTAACGCTGAAACTTTGAACACGTTTTGAACAAAGATGTGGCTTGTCAGAGAAAATAATCATGTAGAAAATATTGCACACATGAAGCTTTGAATAATACATGTTATAAAACTGACAAATTGTTCTGATGCATATCGTATGATACGTAACTCATTCAATTATTAAAGTTACGTTTTGAAATCTCTAATCTATAACTATGCTGCCAACCTAACTGTTTATTACAGATGTAAAGTGGTTGCCTGTAAATAACTAAATGCTGTTAAATCAGGAAGGAACCATTTGAAGATTTATTTTAAAGATAGTATTATAGCATCGTTATATTACACATTTTACGGCAGTCTCAATACTTACACGTTTTTGCCTTTTGATACCATAATTTTTATCACATTTACAAGTAGATCTCATTTTATTAAGAAAGATGTCTTACTGACAGCAATGACCTTTATTAATTTGTACGAAAACAATTCCTTACTTTGCTTTTTAAATCAAGTACGCATAAGAAATATAGCACAGTTTTAATATTGCAAAAAATACGAAAGGTTTTCTGGCAACTCTTTTATTTGAAGAAACAACTTGAATACGAAAGAAAGGCATATGTAAACATTGATTAGAATGAATTAAACATGGTTCTATCATTATACAATTAATAAATTAATATGACTTTATCAGTAAAGTCAAAGTGATTCTGGATCTTTAACCTGGACAACGCTCATAAATACTCATGAAAGTGCAAAGAGAAACACCTTAAGTTTTGAAGTCAATAAATATATGATAATATTAAAATCAAACAGTATCACTAGAATCTCTACTAACTGACAATATTAAATATAAATAACCAGGGTATTGTACAAATATTTTAGATTTTCATTAACCGATTAACATTTCAAAGGATTATTTGCAAGATATATTTGCCTTGTATTACTGTAGAACCATTAAACGTTTATGTATGAACGGTAAAGCCGTATATATCCCGTAAGAAAAAATAATACTTAAATAATGTTGTTACTAATTAAACACTTCCATATACTTAAGGAACATGGATCCGATCTGTCACCAGCCCCTGCCATTTAACTTCTGAAGAAGCAGGCTTTTTAAATTAAATATTTAGTTTGCAAATATTAAACAAGCAGTGCAGGGTGCGGTAACCTAGTCGAACTTTATCGTCTTAGTGACTTTAATCTAAAAATAATTAAGACAAATAAATGAAATAATGTACAAGGAATAAGCTGCTAATTTGTAGAGGTTTTGCTATAATTTTGTCACTTTGTCCTGCAGGGCTGACTAGGATTTAACAACAACTTTTATTTTGATGATTATTGGTCCAACTATGTCGCTTTTCGTAATAGTTTTGAATGGTTTGAACCTGATTTAGAGACAAGTCATTCTGCCGCCTACGTGGTCGAGTGTTTGTAATCACTGTAACCTCTCATTGATTGAGCGTCATATGTTCGAGCCCTGCTACCGACCATGTCACTTTATGTGAGAAACACGGGCTCTTCCCAGGAACGATGGTTAGGTAAACTGCCCACCTGTATATCCGGCGACCTTATAATGATATGGTTTTTAATGGCCGCAGACAGTTTGAATATATTTGCGACCATTAAAACAATATAAACAGCCGCTAATATAAAAATTACGAAACAGTTAACCCTATGATATAAACCACGATCAATTAGCATCGAACTACTTTGCCTGTGCGTGATTATTAGCATTAATTTTACGTTTGATTAGCACTAACAGCAGGTGTTTAAATTATGAATCTAATTGGTTTGTTATTACTTTTTATTTATTACATGTTTTTGCCATTAATTATTTGTTAGAGTTATTACATTACAAAGCCACTTGAAATAAATGTTAGATTTTGTTAAGCTATTTTGTTTATAAAATGTGCAGCATAATGCATATAACATAAGCAAATGTTCAATGTATGAGCGGAAATTATACGTGTACGAAGTAATATACAATGTACATGCAAAATATTTCTCATTATTTATTTGTTGATTATTCAAACTATTATCACTTACTACTCAAGCATAAGTGTTATTGTAAAACAAACTAATCAGTAGCCCTCATTATACTACGGAAGCCTATTAGGGACATTTTGTCTTAATTTTTATGCATGATGTATCATGTATTATGCATTACCGCTTACGTATTTTGTATTATGTGTTAACTACGTCTAGATGTTACATATTACCTCGTAGTCTTAGAAGTGAAGCGAAAAACGACCATATTAAAGCAGTTAATAAATACATAACACATAATACGTAAGAGGTAATGCATAATGCATCTAAATTAAGACAAAATATCCTTAATAGGCTTCCGTATTATACATATACAACTTTGGTTTAGTAGGTTTCACTACTTAACCATATATTTCTTTCCAGCGTAGTTACACTCTTTCTTCATAACAATTAAGAAATAAATCAGAACTTGCTCTGTATGGAGCCGTACCTTCTTCCCTAGGCGTACTGTGTTCAACACATTATCCGAATATTATAAACAAAACATTAAGTACAGCAAAAGTCAGCAAAGTCCAACATCCAGGGGTAAAGGACCGCAAATGTAATATAACGATTGCTTTATAATACACACAGTAATCAGACTACCATTCTATTCAGAATAAAATTTTTGATACATCAATTGAGTAACCAGACTGCTATTCTATTTTTAGAATCTTACAAGGGACAAAACATCTGGAGAGCTCGGCGTCTTCTAGATGCCAGTACAATCACTACAACAAATTCGACAACAGCGACACAAACAGACATAACCACAGAAAACGGAACAACAACAGCAGCAATAACTTCAAGCGATGTAACAACGACCACAGATTTACAGACCACGACACCTGATATTACAACAACAACAGCAGCACCTTTCGTATATGACACATCAACAACACCACAAGTTACTGATCTCTCCACATCTTCAAAGAATGAACCAACATCAACTGATGGTGTAACTACAGAAGCTTCAACAACAACTGAATCATCCACTACATTGACTACAGCATCACCAACAACGGAATATGTTTCATCAACAATTGAAACATCAAGCAGTGAAACGTCAACAAGCCCAGCTGTATCAACCACTGAAGAGCCTACCACGACACCGTCGACTACGGAAACAACGACAGGATTAACAACAGTGGAATCAACGTCTCAGCCGAGTACAACGGAGTCCACATCGGAGGCTACTACAAGCGAGGCCTCGACAACCAAGATACTGACCGCTAGTACAACATCTAGTGCGAGCACAGAGCGTTCCAGCACAGAAGCGACAAGTTCTGTAACGACGTCCGGAACGACAACTGATGGCACAACTACAGAAGCTTCAACAACTGAAGCAGGATCAACAACAGTTGAAACGACAAGTAGTGAGCCGTCAACAACGGAAGCAGTGTCAACAACCACTGAAACATCCACTACATTGACGGCAACGACCGAAACTACGACTGTAGTTACACCAGAGGAACCGACTTCTCAGCCGAGCACAACAGTGTCGACATCGGAACCTACCACAACAGAGGGGCCGACCACATCGGCATCCACAACTGGCACGACAAGTAAATCGTCCACACAGACTTCTACTACAAGTGCAGCCAGTTCTGTGACAACCTCTGGAACAACGACTGATGGCACGACTACAGCAGCATCAACAACAGAATCTGTATCATCAACAATTGAAACGTCAACAAGCCCAGCTGTATCAACCACTGAAGAGCCTACCACGACACCGTCGACTACGGAAACAACGACAAGATTTACAACAGTGGAATCAACGTCTCAACCGAGTACAACGGAGTCCACATCGGAGGCTACTACAAGCGAGGCCTCGACAACCAAGATACTGACCGCTAGTACAACATCTAGTGCGAGCACAGAGCCTTCCAGCACAGAAGCGACAAGTTCTGTAACGACGTCCGGAACGACAACTGATGGCACAACTACAGAAGCTTCAACAACTGAAGCAGTATCAACAACAGTTGAAACGACAAGCAGTGAGCCGTCAACAACGGAAGCAGTGTCAACAACCACTGAAGCATCCACTACATTGACGGCAACGACCGAAACTACGACTGCAGTTACACCAGAGGAACCGACTTCTCAGCCGAGCACAACAGTGTCGACATCGGAACCTACCACAACAGAGGGGCCGACCACATCGGCATCCACAACTGGCACGACAAGTAAATCGTCCACACAGACTTCTACTACAAGTGCAGCCAGTTCTGTGACAACCTCTGGAACAACGACTGATGGCACGACTACAGCAGCATCAACAACAGAATCTGTATCATCAACAATTGAAACGTCAACAAGCCCAGCTGTATCAACCACTGAAGAGCCTACCACGACACCGTCGACTACGGAAACAACGACAGGATTTACAACAGTGGAATCAACGTCTCAACCGAGTACAACGGAGTCCACATCGGAGGCTACTACAAGCGAGGCCTCGACAACCAAGATACTGACCGCTAGTACAACATCTAGTGCGAGCACAGAGCGTTCCAGCACAGAAGCGACAAGTTCTGTAACGACGTCCGGAACGACAACTGATGGCACAACTACAGAAGCTTCAACAACTGAAGCAGTATCAACAACAGTTGAAACGACAAGCAGTGAGCCGTCAACAACGGAAGCAGTGTCAACAACCATTGAAGCATCCACTACATTGACGGCAACGACCGAAACTACGACTGTAGTTACACCAGAGGAACCGACTTCTCAGCCGAGCACAACAGTGTCGACATCGGAACCTACCACAACAGAGGGGCCGACCACATCGGCATCCACAACTGGCACGACAAGTAAATCGTCCACACAGACTTCTACTACAAGTGCAGCCAGTTCTGTGACAACCTCTGGAACAACGACTGATGGCACGACTACAGCAGCATCAACAACAGAATCTGTATCATCAACAATTGAACGTCAACAAGCCCAGCTGTATCAACCACTGAAGAGCCTACCACGACACCGTCGACTACGGAAACAACGACAAGATTTACAACAGTGGAATCAACGTCTCAGCCGAGTACAACGGAGTCCACATCGGAGGCTACTACAAGCGAGGCCTCGACAACCAAGATACTGACCGCTAGTACAACATCTAGTGCGAGCACAGAGCGTTCCAGCACAGAAGCGACAAGTTCTGTAACGACGTCCGGAACGACAACTGATGGCACAACTACAGAAGCTTCAACAACTGAAGCAGTATCAACAACAGTTGAAACGACAAGCAGTGAGCCGTCAACAACGGAAGCAGTGTCAACAACCACTGAAGCATCCACTACATTGACGGCAACGACCGAAACTACGACTGTAGTTACACCAGAGGAACCGACTTCTCAGCCGAGCACAACAGTGTCGACATCGGAACCTACCACAACAGAGGGGCCGACCACATCGGCATCCACAACTGGCACGACAAGTAAATCGTCCACACAGACTTCTACTACAAGTGCAGCCAGTTCTGTGACAACCTCTGGAACAACGACTGATGGCACGACTACAGCAGCATCAACAACAGAATCTGTATCATCAACAATTGAAACGTCAACAAGCCCAGCTGTATCAACCACTGAAGAGCCTACCACGACACCGTCGACTACGGAAACAACGACAAGATTTACAACAGTGGAATCAACGTCTCAACCGAGTACAACGGAGTCCACATCGGAGGCTACTACAAGCGAGGCCTCGACAACCAAGATACTGACCGCTAGTACAACATCTAGTGCGAGCACAGAGCCTTCCAGCACAGAAGCGACAAGTTCTGTAACGACGTCCGGAACGACAACTGATGGCACAACTACAGAAGCTTCAACAACTGAAGCAGTATCAACAACAGTTGAAACGACAAGCAGTGAGCCGTCAACAACGGAAGCAGTGTCAACAACCACTGAAGCATCCACTACATTGACGGCAACGACCGAAACTACGACTGCAGTTACACCAGAGGAACCGACTTCTCAGCCGAGCACAACAGTGTCGACATCGGAACCTACCACAACAGAGGGGCCGACCACATCGGCATCCACAACTGGCACGACAAGTAAATCGTCCACACAGACTTCTACTACAAGTGCAGCCAGTTCTGTGACAACCTCTGGAACAACGACTGATGGCACGACTACAGCAGCATCAACAACAGAATCTGTATCATCAACAATTGAAACGTCAACAAGCCCAGCTGTATCAACCACTGAAGAGCCTACCACGACACCGTCGACTACGGAAACAACGACAGGATTTACAACAGTGGAATCAACGTCTCAGCCGAGTACAACGGAGTCCACATCGGAGGCTACTACAAGCGAGGCCTCGACAACCAAGATACTGACCGCTAGTACAACATCTAGTGCGAGCACAGAGCGTTCCAGCACAGAAGCGACAAGTTCTGTAACGACGTCCGGAACGACAACTGATGGCACAACTACAGAAGCTTCAACAACTGAAGCAGTATCAACAACAGTTGAAACGACAAGCAGTGAGCCGTCAACAACGGAAGCAGTGTCAACAACCATTGAAGCATCCACTACATTGACGGCAACGACCGAAACTACGACTGTAGTTACACCAGAGGAACCGACTTCTCAGCCGAGCACAACAGTGTCGACATCGGAACCTACCACAACAGAGGGGCCGACCACATCGGCATCCACAACTGGCACGACAAGTAAATCGTCCACACAGACTTCTACTACAAGTGCAGCCAGTTCTGTGACAACCTCTGGAACAACGACTGATGGCACGACTACAGCAGCATCAACAACAGAATCTGTATCATCAACAATTGAAACGTCAACCACTGAAGAGCCTACCACGACACCGTCGACTACGGAAACAACGACAGGATTTACAACAGTGGAATCAACGTCTCAACCGAGTACAACGGAGTCCACATCGGAGGCTACTACAAGCGAGGCCTCGACAACCAAGATACTGACCGCTAGTACAACATCTAGTGCGAGCACAGAGCGTTCCAGCACAGAAGCGACAAGTTCTGTAACGACGTCCGGAACGACAACTGATGGCACAACTACAGAAGCTTCAACAACTGAAGCAGTATCAACAACAGTTGAAACGACAAGCAGTGAGCCGTCAACAACGGAAGCAGTGTCAACAACCACTGAAGCGTCCACTACGTTGACGGCAACGACCGAAACTACGACTGCAGTTACACCAGAGGAACCGACTTCTCAGCCGAGCACAACAGTGTCGACATCGGAACCTACCACAACAGAGGGGCCGACCACATCGGCATCCACAACTGGCACGACAAGTAAATCGTCCACACAGACTTCTACTACAAGTGCAGCCAGTTCTGTGACAACCTCTGGAACAACGACTGATGGCACGACTACAGCAGCATCAACAACAGAATCTGTATCATCAACAATTGAAACGTCAACAAGCCTAGCTGTATCAACCACTGAAGAGCCTACCACGACACCGTCGACTACGGAAACAACGACAGGATTTACAACAGTGGAATCAACGTCTCAACCGAGTACAACGGAGTCCACATCGGAGGCTACTACAAGCGAGGCCTCGACAACCAAGATACTGACCGCTA
This sequence comes from Saxidomus purpurata, assembly GCA_022818135.1. Lineage (NCBI taxonomy): Eukaryota > Metazoa > Mollusca > Bivalvia > Venerida > Veneridae > Saxidomus > Saxidomus purpurata. Next base: position 2,395,743 of record JAFMSR010000003.1, on the reverse strand, counting down.
GTACAACATCTAGTGCGAGCACAGAGCCTTCCAGCACAGAAGCGACAAGTTCTGTAACGACGTCCGGAACGACAACTGATGGCACAACTACAGAAGCTTCAACAACTGAAGCAGTATCAACAACAGTTGAAACGACAAGCAGTGAGCCGTCAACAACGGAAGCAGTGTCAACAACCACTGAAGCATCCACTACATTGACGGCAACGACCGAAACTACGACTGCAGTTACACCAGAGGAACCGACTTCTCAGCCGAGCACAACAGTGTCGACATCGGAACCTACCACAACAGAGGGGCCGACCACATCGGCATCCACAACTGGCACGACAAGTAAATCGTCCACACAGACTTCTACTACAAGTGCAGCCAGTTCTGTGACAACCTCTGGAACAACGACTGATGGCACGACTACAGCAGCATCAACAACAGAATCTGTATCATCAACAATTGAAACGTCAACAAGCCCAGCTGTATCAACCACTGAAGAGCCTACCACGACACCGTCGACTACGGAAACAACGACAGGATTTACAACAGTGGAATCAACGTCTCAACCGAGTACAACGGAGTCCACATCGGAGGCTACTACAAGCGAGGCCTCGACAACCAAGATACTGACCGCTAGTACAACATCTAGTGCGAGCACAGAACGTTCCAGCACAGAAGCGACAAGTTCTGTAACGACGTCCGGAACGACAACTGATGGCACAACTACAGAAGCTTCAACAACTGAAGCAGTATCAACAACAGTTGAAACGACAAGCAGTGAGCCGTCAACAACGGAAGCAGTGTCAACAACCACTGAAGCATCCACTACATTGACGGCAACGACCGAAACTACGACTGCAGTTACACCAGAGGAACCGACTTCTCAGCCGAGCACAACAGTGTCGACATCGGAACCTACCACAACAGAGGGGCCGACCACATCGGCATCCACAACTGGCACGACAAGTAAATCGTCCACACAGACTTCTACTACAAGTGCAGCCAGTTCTGTGACAACCTCTGGAACAACGACTGATGGCACGACTACAGCAGCATCAACAACAGAATCTGTATCATCAACAATTCGTCAACAAGCCCAGCTGTATCAACCACTGAAGAGCCTACCACGACACCGTCGACTACGGAAACAACGACAGGATTTACAACAGTGGAATCAACGTCTCAACCGAGTACAACGGAGTCCACATCGGAGGCTACTACAAGCGAGGCCTCGACAACCAAGATACTGACCGCTAGTACAACATCTAGTGCGAGCACAGAGCGTTCCAGCACAGAAGCGACAAGTTCTGTAACGACGTCCGGAACGACAACTGATGGCACAACTACAGAAGCTTCAACAACTGAAGCAGTATCAACAACAGTTGAAACGACAAGCAGTGAGCCGTCAACAACGGAAGCAGTGTCAACAACCACTGAAGCATCCACTACATTGACGGCAACGACCGAAACTACGACTGCAGTTACACCAGAGGAACCGACTTCTCAGCCGAGCACAACAGTGTCGACATCGGAACCTACCACAACAGAGGGGCCGACCACATCGGCATCCACAACTGGCACGACAAGTAAATCGTCCACACAGACTTCTACTACAAGTGCAGCCAGTTCTGTGACAACCTCTGGAACAACGACTGATGGCACGACTACAGCAGCATCAACAACAGAATCTGTATCATCAACAATTGAAACGTCAACAAGCCCAGCTGTATCAACCACTGAAGAGCCTACCACGACACCGTCGACTACGGAAACAACGACAGGATTTACAACAGTGGAATCAACGTCTCAACCGAGTACAACGGAGTCCACATCGGAGGCTACTACAAGCGAGGCCTCGACAACCAAGATACTGACCGCTAGTACAACATCTAGTGCGAGCACAGAGCGTTCCAGCACAGAAGCGACAAGTTCTGTAACGACGTCCGGAACGACAACTGATGGCACAACTACAGAAGCTTCAACAACTGAAGCAGTATCAACAACAGTTGAAACGACAAGCAGTGAGCCGTCAACAACGGAAGCAGTGTCAACAACCACTGAAGCATCCACTACATTGACGGCAACGACCGAAACTACGACTGCAGTTACACCAGAGGAACCGACTTCTCAGCCGAGCACAACAGTGTCGACATCGGAACCTACCACAACAGAGGGGCCGACCACATCGGCATCCACAACTGGCACGACAAGTAAATCGTCCACACAGACTTCTACTACAAGTGCAGCCAGTTCTGTGACAACCTCTGGAACAACGACTGATGGCACGACTACAGCAGCATCAACAACAGAATCTGTATCATCAACAATTGAAACGTCAACAAGCCCAGCTGTATCAACCACTGAAGAGCCTACCACGACACCGTCGACTACGGAAACAACGACAGGATTTACAACAGTGGAATCAACGTCTCAACCGAGTACAACGGAGTCCACATCGGAGGCTACTACAAGCGAGGCCTCGACAACCAAGATACTGACCGCTAGTACAACATCTAGTGCGAGCACAGAACGTTCCAGCACAGAAGCGACAAGTTCTGTAACGACGTCCGGAACGACAACTGATGGCACAACTACAGAAGCTTCAACAACTGAAGCAGTATCAACAACAGTTGAAACGACAAGCAGTAAGCCGTCAACAACGGAAGCAGTGTCAACAACCACTGAAGCATCCACTACATTGACGGCAACGACCGAAACTACGACTGCAGTTACACCAGAGGAACCGACTTCTCAGCCGAGCACAACAGTGTCGACATCGGAACCTACCACAACAGAGGGGCCGACCACATCGGCATCCACAACTGGCACGACAAGTAAATCGTCCACACAGACTTCTACTACAAGTGCAGCCAGTTCTGTGACAACCTCTGGAACAACAACTGATGGCACGACTACAACAGCATCAACAACAGAATCTGTATCATCAACAATTGAAACGTCAACAAGCCCAGCTGTATCAACCACTGAAGAGCCTACCACGACACCGTCGACTGCGGAAACAACGACAGGATTTACAACAGTGGAATCAACGCCTCAACCGAGTACAACGGAGTCCACATCGGAGGCTACTACAAGCGAGGCCTCGACAACCAAGATACTGACCGCTAGTACAACATCTAGTGCGAGCACAGAACGTTCCAGCACAGAAGCGACAAGTTCTGTAACGACGTCCGGAACGACAACTGATGGCACAACTACAGAAGCTTCAACAACTGAAGCAGTATCAACAACAGTTGAAACGACAAGCAGTAAGCCGTCAACAACGGAAGCAGTGTCAACAACCACTGAAGCATCCACTACATTGACGGCAACGACCGAAACTACGACTGCAGTTACACCAGAGGAACCGACTTCTCAGCCGAGCACAACAGTGTCGACATCGGAACCTACCACAACAGAGGGGCCGACCACATCGGCATCCACAACTGGCACGACAAGTAAATCGTCCACACAGACTTCTACTACAAGTGCAGCCAGTTCTGTGACAACCTCTGGAACAACGACTGATGGCACGACTACAGCAGCATCAACAACAGAATCTGTATCATCAACAATTGAAACGTCAACAAGCCCAGCTGTATCAACCACTGAAGAGCCTACCACGACACCGTCGACTACGGAAACAACGACAGGATTTACAACAGTGGAATCAACGTCTCAACCGAGTACAACGGAGTCCACATCGGAAGCTACTACAAGCGAGGCCTCGACAACCAAGATACTGACCGCTAGTACAACATCTAGTGCGAGCACAGAGCGTTCCAGCACAGAAGCGACAAGTTCTGTAACGACGTCCGGAACGACAACTGATGGCACAACTACAGAAGCTTCAACAACTGAAGCAGTATCAACAACAGTTGAAACGACAAGCAGTGAGCCGTCAACAACGGAAGGAGTGTCAACAACCACTGAAGCATCCACTACATTGACGGCAACGACCGAAACTACGACTGCAGTTACACCAGAGGAACCGACTTCTCAGCCGAGCACAACAGTGTCGACATCGGAACCTACCACAACAGAGGGGCCGACCACATCGGCATCCACAACTGGCACGACAAGTAAATCGTCCACACAGACTTCTACTACAAGTGCAGCCAGTTCTGTGACAACCTCTGGAACAACGACTGATGGCACGACTACAGCAGCATCAACAACAGAATCTGTATCATCAACAATTGAAACGTCAACAAGCCCAGCTGTATCAACCACTGAAGAGCCTACCACGACACCGTCGACTACGGAAACAACGACAGGATTTACAACAGTGGAATCAACGTCTCAACCGAGTACAACGGAGTCCACATCGGAGGCTACTACAAGCGAGGCCTCGACAACCAAGATACTGACCGCTAGTACAACATCTAGTGCGAGCACAGAGCGTTCCAGCACAGAAGCGACAAGTTCTGTAACGACGTCCGGAACGACAACTGATGGCACAACTACAGAAGCTTCAACAACTGAAGCAGTATCAACAACAGTTGAAACGACAAGCAGTGAGCCGTCAACAACGGAAGGAGTGTCAACAACCACTGAAGCATCCACTACATTGACGGCAACGACCGAAACTACGACTGCAGTTACACCAGAGGAACCGACTTCTCAGCCGAGCACAACAGTGTCGACATCGGAACCTACCACAACAGAGGGGCCGACCACATCGGCATCCACAACTGGCACGACAAGTAAATCGTCCACACAGACTTCTACTACAAGTGCAGCCAGTTCTGTGACAACCTCTGGAACAACGACTGATGGCACGACTACAGCAGCATCAACAACAGAATCTGTATCATCAACAATTGAAACGTCAACAAGCCCAGCTGTATCAACCACTGAAGAGCCTACCACGACACCGTCGACTACGGAAACAACGACAGGATTTACAACAGTGGAATCAACGTCTCAACCGAGTACAACGGAGTCCACATCGGAGGCTACTACAAGCGAGGCCTCGACAACCAAGATACTGACCGCTAGTACAACATCTAGTGCGAGCACAGAGCGTTCCAGCACAGAAGCGACAAGTTCTGTAACGACGTCCGGAACGACAACTGATGGCACAACTACAGAAGCTTCAACAACTGAAGCAGTATCAACAACAGTTGAAACGACAAGCAGTGAGCCGTCAACAACGGAAGCAGTGTCAACAACCACTGAAGCATCCACTACATTGACGGCAACGACCGAAACTACGACTGTAGTTACACCAGAGGAACCGACTTCTCAGCCGAGCACAACAGTGTCGACATCGGAACCTACCACAACAGAGGGGCCGACCACATCGGCATCCACAACTGGCACGACAAGTAAATCGTCCACACAGACTTCTACTACAAGTGCAGCCAGTTCTGTGACAACCTCTGGAACAACGACTGATGGCACGACTACAGCAGCATCAACAACAGAATCTGTATCATCAACAATTGAAACGTCAACAAGCCCAGCTGTATCAACCACTGAAGAGCCTACCACGACACCGTCGACTACGGAAACAACGACAGGATTTACAACAGTGGAATCAACGTCTCAACCGAGTACAACGGAGTCCACATCGGAGGCTACTACAAGGGAGGCCTCGACAACCAAGATACCGACCGCTAGTACAACATCTAGTGCGAGCACAGAGCGTTCCAGCACAGAAGCGACAAGTTCTGTAACGACGTCCGGAACGACAACTGATGGCACAACTACAGAAGCTTCAACAACTGAAGCAGTATCAACAACAGTTGAAACGACAAGCAGTGAGCCATCAACAACGGAAGCAGTGTCAACAACCACTGAAGCATCCACTACATTGACGGCAACGACCGAAACTACGACTGCAGTTACACCAGAGGAAACCGACTTCTCAGCCGAGCACAACAGTGTCGACATCGGAACCTACCACAACAGAGGGGCCGACCACATCGGCATCCACAACTGGCACGACAAGTAAATCGTCCACACAGACTTCTACTACAAGTGCAGCCAGTTCTGTGACAACCTCTGGAACAACGACTGATGGCACGACTACAGCAGCATCAACAACAGAATCTGTATCATCAACAATTGAAACGTCAACAAGCCCAGCTGTATCAACCACTGAAGAGCCTACCACGACACCGTCGACTACGGAAACAACGACAGGATTTACAACAGTGGAATCAACGTCTCAACCGAGTACAACGGAGTCCACATCGGAGGCTACTACAAGCGAGGCCTCGACAACCAAGATACTGACCGCTAGTACAACATCTAGTGCGAGCACAGAGCGTTCCAGCACAGAAGCGACAAGTTCTGTAACGACGTCCGGAACGACAACTGATGGCACAACTACAGAAGCTTCAACAACTGAAGCAGTATCAACAACAGTTGAAACGACAAGCAGTGAGCCATCAACAACGGAAGCAGTGTCAACAACCACTGAAGCATCCACTACATTGACGGCAACGACCGAAACTACGACTGCAGTTACACCAGAGGAACCGACTTCTCAGCCGAGCACAACAGTGTCGACATCGGAACCTACCACAACAGAGGGGCCGACCACATCGGCATCCACAACTGGCACGACAAGTAAATCGTCCACACAGACTTCTACTACAAGTGCAGCCAGTTCTGTGACAACCTCTGGAACAACGACTGATGGCACGACTACAGCAGCATCAACAACAGAATCTGTATCATCAACAATTGAAACGTCAACAAGCCCAGCTGTATCAACCACTGAAGAGCCTACCACGACACCGTCGACTACGGAAACAACGACAGGATTTACAACAGTGGAATCAACGTCTCAACCGAGTACAACGGAGTCCACATCGGAGGCTACTACAAGCGAGGCCTCGACAACCAAGATACTCACCGCTAGTACAACATCTAGTGCGAGCACAGAGCGTTCCAGCACAGAAGCGACAAGTTCTGTAACGACGTCCGGAACGACAACTGATGGCACAACTACAGAAGCTTCAACAACTGAAGCAGTATCAACAACAGTTGAAACGACAAGCAGTGAGCCGTCAACAACGGAAGCAGTGTCAACAACCACTGAAGCATCCACTACATTGACGGCAACGACCGAAACTACGACTGTAGTTACACCAGAGGAACCGACTTCTCAGCCGAGCACAACAGTGTCGACATCGGAACCTACCACAACAGAGGGGCCGACCACATCGGCATCCACAACTGGCACGACAAGTAAATCGTCCACACAGACTTCTACTACAAGTGCAGCCAGTTCTGTGACAACCTCTGGAACAACGACTGATGGCACGACTACAGCAGCATCAACAACAGAATCTGTATCATCAACAATTGAAACGTCAACAAGCCCAGCTGTATCAACCACTGAAGAGCCTACCACGACACCGTCGACTACGGAAACAACGACAGGATTTACAACAGTGGAATCAACGTCTCAACCGAGTACAACGGAGTCCACATCGGAGGCTACTACAAGCGAGGCCTCGACAACCAAGATACTGACCGCTAGTACAACATCTAGTGCGAGCACAGAGCGTTCCAGCACAGAAGCGACAAGTTCTGTAACGACGTCCGGAACGACAACTGATGGCACAACTACAGAAGCTTCAACAACTGAAGCAGTATCAACAACAGTTGAAACGACAAGCAGTGAGCCGTCAACAACGGAAGCAGTGTCAACAACCACTGAAGCATCCACTACATTGACGGCAACGACCGAAACTACGACTGCAGTTACACCAGAGGAACCGACTTCTCAGCCGAGCACAACAGTGTCGACATCGGAACCTACCACAACAGAGGGGCCGACCACATCGGCATCCACAACTGGCACGACAAGTAAATCGTCCACACAGACTTCTACTACAAGTGCAGCCAGTTCTGTGACAACCTCTGGAACAACGACTGATGGCACGACTACAGCAGCATCAACAACAGAATCTGTATCATCAACAATTGAAACGTCAACAAGCCCAGCTGTATCAACCACTGAAGAGCCTACCACGACACCGTCGACTACGGAAACAACGACAGGATTTACAACAGTGGAATCAACGTCTCAACCGAGTACAACGGAGTCCACATCGGAGGCTACTACAAGCGAGGCCTCGACAACCAAGATACTGACCGCTAGTACAACATCTAGTGCGAGCACAGAGCGTTCCAGCACAGAAGCGACAAGTTCTGTAACGACGTCCGGAACGACAACTGATGGCACAACTACAGAAGCTTCAACAACTGAAGCAGTATCAACAACAGTTGAAACGACAAGCAGTGAGCCGTCAACAACGGAAGCAGTGTCAACAACCACTGAAGCATCCACTACATTGACGGCAACGACCGAAACTACGACTGCAGTTACACCAGAGGAACCGACTTCTCAGCCGAGCACAACAGTGTCGACATCGGAACCTACCACAACAGAGGGGCCGACCACATCGGCATCCACAACTGGCACGACAAGTAAATCGTCCACACAGACTTCTACTACAAGTGCAGCCAGTTCTGTGACAACCTCTGGAACAACGACTGATGGCACGACTACAGCAGCATCAACAACAGAATCTGTATCATCAACAATTGAAACGTCAACAAGCCCAGCTGTATCAACCACTGAAGAGCCTACCACGACACCGTCGACTACGGAAACAACGACAGGATTTACAACAGTGGAATCAACGTCTCAACCGAGTACAACGGAGTCCACATCGGAGGCTACTACAAGGGAGGCCTCGACAACCAAGATACCGACCGCTAGTACAACATCTAGTGCGAGCACAGAGCGTTCCAGCACAGAAGCGACAAGTTCTGTAACGACGTCCGGAACGACAACTGATGGCACAACTACAGAAGCTTCAACAACTGAAGCAGTATCAACAACAGTTGAAACGACAAGCAGTGAGCCATCAACAACGGAAGCAGTGTCAACAACCACTGAAGCATCCACTACATTGACGGCAACGACCGAAACTACGACTGCAGTTACACTAGAGGAACCGACTTCTCAGCCGAGCACAACAGTGTCGACATCGGAACCTACCACAACAGAGGGGCCGACCACATCGGCATCCACAACTGGCACGACAAGTAAATCGTCCACACAGACTTCTACTACAAGTGCAGCCAGTTCTGTGACAACCTCTGGAACAACGACTGATGGCACGACTACAGCAGCATCAACAACAGAATCTGTATCATCAACAATTGAAACGTCAACAAGCCCAGCTGTATCAACCACTGAAGAGCCTACCACGACACCGTCGACTACGGAAACAACGACAGGATTTACAACAGTGGAATCAACGTCTCAACCGAGTACAACGGAGTCCACATCGGAGGCTACTACAAGCGAGGCCTCGACAACCAAGATACTGACCGCTAGTACAACATCTAGTGCGAGCACAGAGCGTTCCAGCACAGAAGCGACAAGTTCTGTAACGACGTCCGGAACGACAACTGATGGCACAACTACAGAAGCTTCAACAACTGAAGCAGTATCAACAACAGTTGAAACGACAAGCAGTGAGCCGTCAACAACGGAAGCAGTGTCAACAACCACTGAAGCATCCACTACATTGACGGCAACGACCGAAACTACGACTGTAGTTACACCAGAGGAACCGACTTCTCAGCCGAGCACAACAGTGTCGACATCGGAACCTACCACAACAGAGGGGCCGACCACATCGGCATCCACAACTGGCACGACAAGTAAATCGTCCACACAGACTTCTACTACAAGTGCAGCCAGTTCTGTGACAACCTCTGGAACAACGACTGATGGCACGACTACAGCAGCATCAACAACAGAATCTGTATCATCAACAATTGAAACGTCAACAAGCCCAGCTGTATCAACCACTGAAGAGCCTACCACGACACCGTCGACTACGGAAACAACGACAGGATTTACAACAGTGGAATCAACGTCTCAACCGAGTACAACGGAGTCCACATCGGAGGCTACTACAAGCGAGGCCTCGACAACCAAGATACTGACCGCTAGTACAACATCTAGTGCGAGCACAGAGCGTTCCAGCACAGAAGCGACAAGTTCTGTAACGACGTCCGGAACGACAACTGATGGCACAACTACAGAAGCTTCAACAACTGAAGCAGTATCAACAACAGTTGAAACGACAAGCAGTGAGCCGTCAACAACGGAAGCAGTGTCAACAACCACTGAAGCATCCACTACATTGACGGCAACGACCGAAACTACGACTCTAGTTACACCAGAGGAACCGACTTCTCAGCCGAGCACAACAGTGTCGACATCGGAACCTACCACAACAGAGGGGCCGACCACATCGGCATCCACAACTGGCACGACAAGTAAATCGTCCACACAGACTTCTACTACAAGTGCAGCCAGTTCTGTGACAACCTCTGGAACAACGACTGATGGCACGACTACAGCAGCATCAACAACAGAATCTGTATCATCAACAATTGAAACGTCAACAAGCCCAGCTGTATCAACCACTGAAGAGCCTACCACGACACCGTCGACTACGGAAACAACGACAGGATTTACAACAGTGGAATCAACGTCTCAACCGAGTACAACGGAGTCCACATCGGAGGCTACTACAAGCGAGGCCTCGACAACCAAGATACTGACCGCTAGTACAACATCTAGTGCGAGCACAGAGCGTTCCAGCACAGAAGCGACAAGTTCTGCAACGACGTCCGGAACGACAACTGATGGCACAACTACAGAAGCTTCAACAACTGAAGCAGTATCAACAACAGTTGAAACGACAAGCAGTGAGCCGTCAACAACGGAAGCAGTGTCAACAACCACTGAAGCATCCACTACATTGACGGCAACGACCGAAACTACGACTGTAGTTACACCAGAGGAACCGACTTCTCAGCCGAGCACAACAGTGTCGACATCGGAACCTACCACAACAGAGGGGCCGACCACATCGGCATCCACAACTGGCACGACAAGTAAATCGTCCACACAGACTTCTACTACAAGTGCAGCCAGTTCTGTGACAACCTCTGGAACAACGACTGATGGCACGACTACAGCAGCATCAACAACAGAATCTGTATCATCAACAATTGAAACGTCAACAAGCCCAGCTGTATCAACCACTGAAGAGCCTACCACGACACCGTCGACTACGGAAACAACGACAGGATTTACAACAGTGGAATCAACGTCTCAACCGAGTACAACGGAGTCCACATCGGAGGCTACTACAAGCGAGGCCTCGACAACCAAGATACTGACCGCTAGTACAACATCTAGTGCGAGCACAGAGCGTTCCAGCACAGAAGCGACAAGTTCTGTAACGACGTCCGGAACGACAACTGATGGCACAACTACAGAAGCTTCAACAACTGAAGCAGTATCAACAACAGTTGAAACGACAAGCAGTGAGCCGTCAACAACGGAAGCAGTGTCAACAACCACTGAAGCATCCACTACATTGACGGCAACGACCGAAAGTACGACTGTAGTTACACCAGAGGAACCGACTTCTCAGCCGAGCACAACAGTGTCGACATCGGAACCTACCACAACAGAGGGGCCGACCACATCGGCATCCACAACTGGCACGACAAGTAAATCGTCCACACAGACTTCTACTACAAGTGCAGCCAGTTCTGTGACAACCTCTGGAACAACGACTGATGGCACGACTACAGCAGCATCAACAACAGAATCTGTATCATCAACAATTGAAACGTCAACAAGCCCAGCTGTATCAACCACTGAAGAGCCTACCACGACACCGTCGACTACGGAAACAACGACAGGATTTACAACAGTGGAATCAACGTCTCAACCGAGTACAACGGAGTCCACATCGGAGGCTACTACAAGCGAGGCCTCGACAACCAAGATACTGACCGCTAGTACAACATCTAGTGCGAGCACAGAGCGTTCCAGCACAGAAGCGACAAGTTCTGTAACGACGTCCGGAACGACAACTGATGGCACAACTACAGAAGCTTCAACAACTGAAGCAGTATCAACAACAGTTGAAACGACAAGCAGTGAGCCGTCAACAACGGAAGCAGTGTCAACAACCACTGAAGCATCCACTACATTGACGGCAACGACCGAAACTACGACTCTAGTTACACCAGAGGAACCGACTTCTCAGCCGAGCACAACAGTGTCGACATCGGAACCTACCACAACAGAGGGGCCGACCACATCGGCATCCACAACTGGCACGACAAGTAAATCGTCCACACAGACTTCTACTACAAGTGCAGCCAGTTCTGTGACAACCTCTGGAACAACGACTGATGGCACGACTACAGCAGCATCAACAACAGAATCTGTATCATCAACAATTGAAACGTCAACAAGCCCAGCTGTATCAACCACTGAAGAGCCTACCACGACACCGTCGACTACGGAAACAACGACAGGATTTACAACAGTGGCATCAACGTCTCAACCGAGTACAACGGAGTCCACATCGGAGGCTACTACAAGCGAGGCCTCGACAACCAAGATACTGACCGCTAGTACAACATCTAGTGCGAGCACAGAGCGTTCCAGCACAGAAGCGACAAGTTCTGTAACGACGTCCGGAACGACAACTGATGGCACAACTACAGAAGCTTCAACAACTGAAGCAGTATCAACAACAGTTGAAACGACAAGCAGTGAGCCGTCAACAACGGAAGCAGTGTCAACAACCACTGAAGCATCCACTACGTTGACGGCAACGACCGAAACTACGACTGCAGTTACACCAGAGGAACCGACTTCTCAGCCGAGCACAACAGTGTCGACATCGGAACCTACCACAACAGAGGGACCGACCACATCGGCATCCACAACTGGCACGACAAGTAAATCGTCCACACAGACTTCTACTACAAGTGCAGCCAGTTCTGTGACAACCTCTGGAACAACGACTGATGGCACGACTACAGCAGCATCAACAACGGAATCTGTATCATCAACAATTGAAACGTCAACAAGCCCAGCTGTATCAACCACTGAAGAGCCTACCACGACACCGTCGACTACGGAAACAACGACAGGATTTACAACAGTGGAATCAACGTCTCAACCGAGTACAACGGAGTCCACATCGGAGGCTACTACAAGCGAGGCCTCGACAACCAAGATACTGACCGCTAGTACAACATCTAGTGCGAGCACAGAGCGTTCCAGCACAGAAGCGACAAGTTCTGTAACGACGTCCGGAACGACAACTGATGGCACAACTACAGAAGCTTCAACAACTGAAGCAGTATCAACCGAGACTTCTTTAACAACAACAGGTACTTCAACAACATCTGAAATACCATCAACAGCAACTGAAAGGCAATCAACAACCACTGAAAAACAAACATCAACTGCAACAGCTACAGCAGCATCAACAACACTATCCGCGTCAACAACTGATTCAGCATCAACGACACCAATTGAAACATCAACAATAACAACTAAAACACCATCAACGACAACTGAAGCATCATCATCAACAATTGAAACTTCAACAACAACAACTGATATACCATCAACGACAACTGAAAAGCCATCCACTTCGACACCCGAATCACTATCAACGACAACTTCTGAAACACCATCAACGACTACTGTAGCACTATCAACAACAACTGAAACGCCGACAACGACAACTGACACACCAGCAACAACAACAGGAACACCTTCAACGACAACTGAAGTACCATCAACGACAACAATGATACCATCAACGACGACTGAAGTACCATCAACGACAACAGCATTTTCTACAACTACTGTTGGCACAACATTACAACCCACCACTACTCAAAGTTTAACGATTAGTACGGCCAGTTCTTCAACCACCTCAGCTGTTACAAATATTATAAGTACATTAAGTAATCTAAAGAAGTCGGGTGACAAGAACTCCTTGTCCGGTAAGTGATATGTCAAACTTGTTACGTTTGTTGTACACTTCATGAGCGTTAATCTGCATGAAGTGTCTTAGATTCTCAGTGTATGTTTTGATTAAAGAAAGCTGTAGATATTGACTGAAATCTTATTTGCTGAAATCTTCAAGCTTTATGTCGCCTAGAAAGCATAATATTTACATATACTTTACTCGGAAGATCTTAAAATCTCTCAACAAATGAAAAGAAACATATAATGCTGCAAATGATTGCAAAAAGAAATATACCAGTAAATACAATGTATAAGACAAATGTCGAAAGGTTTACAGGTACGAGTAACTCCCTTTACCTAAAAAATGTTTTCTGCTTGAAAGGACTGTGCCAAATTTAAAAAAAAAAAATTATTCAAAATTATTATTCAATGTTCTACTTATTTTTGAATGGTAATGCAATATAAAATTATATCACAGTTCATGCACGTAACGACATAGAAAGAAATCGAAGGCAGCTATCAAAAATTTTTTTAGATGGTTAAATCAAAATCTGACATTGGATACTTAGAAAAATAGAAACCATAACTTACTCCAATGTTTCAGTGGCTAACTGTCAACACACCGATACAGTGGCTCTGAAATAACGTCTAATTTTCCATTGTTCTTGCAGCCACATTGATTGTTGTGATTTCTGTCGGAAGTACAGGAGCTGTGACAGTCGTAGCTGTAACTATTCTAGTCTACTGGTACAAGATGAAGTATCTCAACAGAGTAAGACAGGTTCGTACATCTGGTTTATGTTTATGTGTGCATCTGCGATGACAAAAGTAAATCAGTTGTACAAAACAAGCTCTTGTGTTTTCCAAACTTGTTCTTGTTTGATTTGACATTTCAATCTTTAATGTGAATTTTCATTTCTGTATACACTGTACATGGTAGACTGGGTCGTACGAAAATTTGTCTTGTTTTTCAAAAAATTGTTTTTGTTCGTGATATCATGTCACAATTCTATATGAATTTGCGTTAGTGAATGTGAGTGATTTTTAGTTACACATAAGAAATTATTTCGTTTAGTTGTTCATGTTATTCATGCAAAGTTACATTATATTTTCGGTTCGTTACTCAACATTCTTAAAATCAATATAAGTCTATTGTCGAAATTTCACGCTCACATATATCATTTGCTGATACATGCATTGAAAATGTTTTTGACCGAATAGAAGTACAGTTTTGTATTCACAAACTGCTCATTTTGATAATGTGAACATTAATTTAACATGGGGAAGACTTATGAGGTATCCAATGATTTGAATAGTAGAAATTTTAGAAAATGAATCAAGCAGGTCATGACAATTTTGGAAAGTAAATGCAAACATTTCTCACGTCCTTAATAGACGTTCAAATATGTTTGCAATCATCAAATAAACAAAACAGAGACAGTATTTTAGTTCAGCCATTAGTTTTTAACCATCAAATTATTTTATTGAAGAAAGTCAAGTGACTATTTTTTCCATCTCATTGACCAACCAGAGAGTGTTTAACATTGATTGTCTTTGTGGGTATGTTTTTGTAAACATGGTGATAAAGAATACTGTCCAATGTCAATGAATAAATTATTTCTTCTTTACAGGTGAATATCAGGAACAACGATCATGGCAGTGTAGAATCCGGAAGTAGGGCTTCGTCACGAAGGGAGGCGTGGACCAATGAACGACCGAGCACCGCCTGGGTAGAATACCCCACTACAAGTAACTGTTGAAAATAACAAGAGTTTTTGCTCACAGTAGTAATTGTTAAGTGTTAGTCGATTATAGTTACAGGTGTGCACTCACGTTTAATTTTCTTCAAAGAAAGCTCTGTAATGGTGTAAAGTGGAACACGGGAGACTGTTTGGAGCGAATTTATACGTCTGTACAAACGTAAGAGGTGAACTAGCATTGACGACCTACAGTACGCTAATGTTTCGTGCACTTTTCGTTAACTTTTGATGCAGTAGACATGAACAAGGAAAAGAACAGAAAAGTAACCAGACAGAAAATAATAATCCTGCTTACATCAAAGAAAAAATGTGTTCAATCGGTCTGTGCTGGCGCAGATCCAGGAATATATAAATGGTTACCATAACTAAGGTTTCAGATAACCGTGCATAGATCGTTTCTAGCGAAATTTGATATAATATCTTAATTTTCGTTGGCATTCTGTTTTACTTATTTACAGTAAAACACTTTTCACTACAACTACAAATATTGCAATTTTTTTCGTTAAGATTGAAAAACAGCAATTTCGCTGATTTATATTGTAGATTTTAGCCAAAAACAATGCCCTTTGGAGATGTTAAAACTGTTTAACCTTAAATTCTGCGTCTTTTTCGGATATGTTGTAGAAACCGTACTTAATTGAATGCTTGTAAAGAACTACTGTTACAGGTTAACAGTTTACATGCATTGTTTATAACTTACTTGTTATTGTTGTTACTTGTGTATTAGCTACTCATATGATAAAAATAGCCAGCATTTGTTCCACGTATGTGTTATGGTACACACACATATATGTATATTCAAATGTTGTTGTTGGGTGGTTAGAAGTTTATTGTTTTGTTGTTTTTGTTGTTGCTCAAATACGGAATGGATATTCTTATTAAATTTACTAAGTATGTTCAGTACGGACTAGATTTAGTAATATGCTTTAATGCCAACTAAATTTAGTAATGCGTTTTACGCTAGTATATTGTTTACTGCCGTATTCTTTTTTTAAACTGCTTATGAATAGAGCCCTATAATTTACAACTGTAATTAACATGACGTAATAGAAATACACAACGCACTGCTTCTTCTTCGAGATCGCCAAACTTGGAGAAAAGACTGCTTCTATATAACCATGTTTCTTGGTGATGGTTCTGACTTGCATTTTCACATTTTATTTTTTCGCACTGCAATTCAGTTCACACACTTCATTTATGAATAAAAAACTGTTTGTTCGTTTATACATACATTATCATTGATAAACACTGGCCTGTTGTTTGCTGTTTGATTTTTCTATTTGAGCGTTTGTTGAATACACAAAAATTGCACCTTTTTTGCAAGAATGCATACATACAGTATAAGTTTTCAAAAAGAACCTGGAGTTTGATTTTACTACAACATTTATTCTTACTATATTTGTTATGGTGTTGTAGCACTTTTAAGAATGTAAGGGGAATAACTCTTGCAGTCTTAAATTTTAAGTTGATAAGAGTGATGTTCTTTAACTAGTTAAGAGAAAAAAAATGATGTTGTATACGCACTATCGGAGAGCAAAGACCGCTAGATTACTTTGTGATAAATGTTTAAAGCTTGTTGGCTTGTTAATATTTAGATAGTCGTTGATAGTACTTATTTTTTATACGTTACTTGCATGACGATGTGATACTGTGTTGATCACAAATAAAGTATCTGTGATATAAAGTTATACAAAGCTTTAGTTATTTTTTTTATTCATTCCAACTTTCCTAACCGTATTGACTTTACAATATGTACAGAACAGTTCAATATACACGCTGGATAAGTGAGAAGCAGAAGGATAGATCCCTTGACGGGCGGTTGTTAGGGGGACTCGCAGAGGACATGCGCTCATGGACCGACCTGGAAATGAAATACTTCGTTTGTACTTAGCATGGGCAACTAACATTTGCACATGGAAAATTTTATTTCTATGTGAATGTTCTTATCTGAGGACAAGGTCATACAAATCAGAGACTGTTGTGTAATTCTGATAAAGGCTTCAAAATGTTCAACTAAAACATTGATAGGAAAAATTTCAGCAGACCTATATAATGACTCGTACGTAAGTTTATAAAACACGCTTAAGTCTTAAAAGTGGCATTGGGTGTTTGTATGCACCTGACACACGTTTAAGTGTCGTTTCTGCTAACTTCTAAGGATCACATTAACAAATAGCTCTCATTATATCAAGAAAGATGTCTTGACGCACTATTTTTTCAATGATTTTGCAAATAATAAGAAAGACTCTCTGACAACTCTTTAACTTGATGAAACGACTTGAATACGAAAGAAAGGCATTATTATGTCAACATTGTGTCACAGTGAATAGAACATGGTTCTTTCATTATAATATCAATATAATTATATAACTGTATCGGTAAATTCAAAGTGATCCTGGGACTTTAATGACATTACAAAAGTGGGTCCAAACTTAAGGTTCATGCGTGTTTAAAGCAAAATCTAAATAGAAGATCGTTGTATGCGGTTATCACCAGAACAAGTACCAAGGTAGGAAAATAATGTGTCTGGTGTAGAAAATCTGGCAAAAAATATCTCCAGTTTTACTAAGTGAGAGTTAAATAGATGTTTTTGTCCAAAAACCAGTTACGTCAGATACGTTTGTTTGCTGCAAGTCTTAATGGACATTATTGCATGTGGTGCTTCTAAGCAAGAAAAACGAATTTGTTAAAAGCTGAAACAAAATGCAATGTGCTTCTGCATATACCATATAGCTATCGGATCACGGCTAGGAAACTATTTTGCATTTTGCTATATGCGTAAATGGGAGGAAGAACTAATGAAAACAAAGAACCAGCTTTCTACAAGATATTCATTGATGACGGATTTCGTATATGGATCGGCAATGCAAATGAAATATAGTCTTTTACTGACCATGCAAATACAATACACAAACATATTTAGGTAGACCATAGGTACAATAAACACAGCATAGAGTTTCTGGACACAACCGTTAATTTACAAAACTGACATATTTACAGACTTATACGTCAAACGTAACAGCCAATCAACTGTATCTTCGAAACGCTCGTGTCATCCCCCAGTACTAAACGACCACTGGCTTATGGCTTGGTCTACGACTACGTTGATATATGAAAAGAAAGATGACTATATAATAAACACGGACAAGACTCGAAAACGCGGATACAGTGGTAGATTTATAGAGAGCCAACTACAAAAGGTAGACAAACTGGACAGAACAGACTTACTCACAAAAGTCAAGAAAAAGCAATCGAAAAACAGGGTTCCTCTGGTATTATTTTTCTCCAACGTACTCCAAATATACTATACATGTACATAACGTAGCATGTACTGTATAGATCAAACATAATATGTGAAGTGTTCCGTGAGCCTCCAGTAGTCGCGTATCTTTCTGACACTGATTCATAGTAAAACGAACAAAGCTACGCTAACAATACCAACAACATGTCAAGATACATGTTCATACGGTGACAAAATAATTACAGTGGATGTCCTAGATACAAGTAAAAACTAAAGACACCGAACTGCACATGATGCCAATTGTCGTGTACGTAATGAGGTGTACTGCATACGTTGTAACAAATGTGACGTTGAAGTATACTTCGGTGAAACTGATTGACAGACCCGTGAGAGAGTGACAGAACATTTACGTGATGTGCGGTAATGAAAAAGATAAACCAATTACGGAAGAACTCAACAGAGCCGAATATCAAGAACGTATTGTACGAGAAAGCATATGGATCAAACGGCTACAAACGGAGAGACCACACGGATGCAAAGTCAAATACAGTTGGATTCCATCGCAATTGCTTGCAAATAAAGATTCAAGTAATTTTGGCGCGTAACGTCACGTTAACTTATGACGTTACGTCCGGTTTCATTATTAACTTCCGGTAACGTCAATAACATCATATGTGAAAATGTAAAACGAATTGTGGATTTCATCTACTGAAGAAGGCCAGTAGGCCGAACTATTTAGTAAAGAGTGGACTTTTTTAAATGATTCATAATTATTATTGCTACGGAGTTATTCATGTATAGCACATCTATTTACAGATCATGCAATGTTATGACACAATTGCGTAGCATTTATAAATTCTCATTGAATAAGTAAGGCGAAGTGAACTTCGGAACTTTGCGGAATCACAGTTTTCAAAGATAGTTACCTGCACATCCATTCGCTGCGCACCATTGTTGACCTTATTCAGAAAATAAAACAAAAGTACAGAAAGTTCAGATTTATAGCAACGATTTATGACGTCGCCGAGTGTTTGCAGTTTGTTTGACGACTCTACGCTAAGCTGCTCAAGGCCACTTAACTCGTCAAACAAAAAAATGATAATCTAAAACTGTCATTTTTTGAAAGAAGCATCTGATAAAGGAACTCATGATGGCTGTATGTCATATAGTTAGTGGAAATACCTGTATGTGAATTAGGTCGGCGAGATAAACTGTGCAGCAGTTATCATGCCTTGACCATGCCAGTTTAAGATTTAGGGAAAATGCCGTGCTCTTGCATAAAGTAGTATAGATACTTCGTTGTCATATACTATACAGTGTGCTGATCATATAGTGAATGTATTTTACACAAATCGTATAGAGTAAATAAATAAGACTGTGACTTAATCATATAAATCAGCCAAAATGAAGTTCGACGAGATTTTGTCGCAGATTGGCGAATTTGGAACTTACCAGAAATTTGTATATACGTTGTTGTCATTTCCTTCAATAACCGTCGGTAGTTTTTGTATGATGCTGATCGTTACATTGTACACACCTGAACACAGGTAAATTTCTTTATTATTTCATTAAAGTTGTTAAAGCTAATGTCCACCTTGATGCATTATCAAGAAGGGGATTGTGTCCTTAGTTGAAGAGTCTAATGTCCACTTTGATGCATTATCAAGAAGGGGATTGTGTCCTTAGTTGAAGAGTCTAATGTCCACCTTGATGCATTATCAAGAAGGGGCTTGTGTCTTAAGTTGAAGAGTCTTATGTCCACCTTGATGCATTATCAAGAAGTGGCTTGTGTCTTAAGTTGAAGAGTCTTATGTCCACCTTGATGCATAATCAAGAAGTGGCTTGTGACCTTAGTTGAAGAGTCTAATGTCCATCTTTATCAAGAAGGGGCTGATGTCCTATGTTGAAGAATCTAATGTCTAGCCCCTTTTTGATCATGCATCAAGGTAGACATTATCAAGAAGGGGCTGATGTCCTATGGGCTAATGTCCAATTACCAAAAGTACGGACCAGCCTGAATTTTGTCTAGTTTTATCAACATTCTTGGTGAACACTTATATTTGCATCTGCTGTTTGGATGAATATAATATATTTTCGAAATAAAAGCTTGGCCATTTTGGATGGCATGTGGCTTAGAAACCTGTCACAGCATGTACATGGACATGGATGATAAAGTTACAGCGAGAGAACACACCCAACAACTTTAACACACTTGTCGTTATAACGGCCGTTCTGATTGGTTGCATCTTTAAAATCAGCCACTATAACTGCGAATGCGACCCGTTACTATTTCAAAAAGTGAGTTGTAGCATCGGAACAATTAGAATAGAGAAATTCATTTAAAGATATAGATAGTTGCTTCAGTATAGTCGATCTTTATTGTTTGCAAACAATAACGCCATCGGTTACGCCATCATCGGACACTCATTTTAAGAGATATAACTTAGAAGGCGCGTAGCTGCCGCTTTTCAAAATGTCGTGACCATTAAGACCGTATATACAATCGTAAATATGAAATGACATAACTGTCAACTCTGTTCAAACTACAAAATTTGATAAGTTCATTTAACTTAGTTACACATGGTCCGAAGAAAGGGATATTACTGACCAAAATGGCGATCACAATTTAAAGAAAGAAATTTAGCACTGGTTTTCACTCTTACCAAAATGAGTATTGCCAAAGTTATCATTTTGATACATGAATCGGTATAAGTTTTATTTTTAATGGACCATTTAAGTGAACATTTTCTTTTAAAAATTAAAAAGAAAAACCTGTAAAAATTGAAAACCACTTGGAAGGTTCTTATACAAATTATTCCCGCAGACAAGAGAAATAACTCGATAAAGCTTATGTCTTACATATATAACAGGGATTCGTTGTATTGCAAGCACTGTTTTTACCATAATGCTGTGTATGGCTATTTTGTAAAGTAATATGATTTTAAACAAACAACTGAACAAAATTTAAACTGAATTTATCGACAAAGATCGCGTCAAGGACAAAAGCGATTTTGCTGACTAGGCTTAATTAAGACCAGTATCATATATTTAGTTATCTTTGGAAATTCAGACGATACTACTGTTTGTACAGGCTTTATATAAAATTCTCTAGCTAAAAGTGCAGATTTGTACAAATTATCGGCCTAGACAGTATAGGGTTTACTTTCTGTGTTTGGTATCTGACGGTATTTTGAAGTGTTTAATATTAGCAGACCGCATATGCCTGGGTCGCACAGACTGTTTGCCACTATGAAAAAAACCCTCTTAATATATATCGCAAATACCAGAATTACCAGAATGTTAATGCTACTCTTACACACTTTGTGCTATTAACAACATCAATACGCTAATTAAAATTAGTTTTACTGTTTACATAAGTTTATCATGGGCCCAGGCTTTCCCCGCTGGCAATACTAGATTGCGAAGGGTGTCTTTTCATGTCAAACCATGACCTGTGTGTAAGTTCGAGCCCCACTGGGGTCACGACCGTACCTCCTCATATAACACCAGTACTGGTTTTTCCAGGAAGCGGACTCGAGAGTGACTCGATAAACTACAAGCTTTCTACATAATCGAGCTTAAACAAATTAGTATAAACTAGTATAAACAAAAATACAACAATAGGTTAGTAACCGAGGTTGCCACCTTCTTTTCCGGTGAACGTGCCACGCCCCTCATCGTATGTTGGGGCCACAACAGTCACAGGACAATGTATTTGAAATAGATCTCGTTCCTTTCGTTCCCTTTGCCTGTACCGGGACGTGCACGCCACAGTCGATTTTTGATAGTCGTACATAAGAAATGCAACGAATCACAAACGACGTTACAACGGAAGTTCGTTAGAAGAGATTTTGATTGCAGTTTTAATTTGTTTTTACTTCAGATGTAAGATTCCATCCCTGTCCAACGACAGTTATGCAATTCAAAACAAATACCATGAGGATCTCATCAATCAGACTATACCGCACTCCGACGATCCGACGGCATTGTATGATAGGTGTAACATTTACCACACTGATGCCGGAAGCTCATTTGACCCTGCAAATGCTAGTCGCATTAAATGTACCGAGTGGGTCTATGACAAATCCGTATTTAGAAACACATTTACTTCTCAGGTAAAGATATTAGAATTTACTTTTGCTAAATTCCAACTTCCTCAGGCTCCAGATTTACTATGTTACATTTTACCTTTGCTTAAAGGTGTAAATACAAAATGTATTCGGTACCTTGTACCTTTGCTAAATGTTCACTAAGTTCCTTAAAAGTAAATGACTATTTTGACATGCATTGCACAAAGCTAACCCAAAATAGATTACAGAACTTGAATGCAAAGCATTTGTGAACAGATAGCGGAACTAAACACTTTTGAATTACACATTATCGTCCGTTTGAAGTATAATTTGAAGTATGACCGCTTTCCGTCGCTTTTCTGCCATATCCATACCGGGAACACTTGAAATCCCAGTCGGCGGTAAACATATGACATAACGGCGTCATCGTATGATAAGCAAAGATAATGAAATCAACTTATTGAAATCAGCTGATCGTGGCCATTTGATCTGAAGTGACTCTAAAGCTCTAGCTATGTCAAGGACTAGATTTAGGTTTGCAAAATTGTAATACACGTGTACACCTTTGGCCTAGCTTTAACCCGAGCAAACATTTATTTCGGGTGGACAACTTAAACTCCGTTTGCATTAGTTTCTATGACAACATCGAGTGTCTAGAAAGGTATCAGTTTTCTGTTAGTTACTTAATTTTAGTGTAAACATTTATATGGCCTACGAAAAGGAAATATTATTTTACTCATTCTCACTCTAGTTTCTATATCGGCTGTCCTTGTAACAATTAATTAGGAGAATTTACATTGGTTGAACCAAAAGTTGATAAAAAGTAACATTAGTTCGACCTGAAGTTGATAACAGGATATATCCTATTATAGCTTAGCGTGCAAAGCTACAATGACAAGTTATATAACTATATTTTACATGTTATAGAGTTATTGTCCTTTTGCACTTACTAATAGCACATGTCTATGCATGTAAAGCCACTGTGTTTGCACATTTACCATTTATTCAAGCTGTGTTTAATAAATGTATGTGTAGTAAAACCTGCTTGTCAACCCATGTACTTTTGCAGACATCCCCCTCTCATATTTATTTTCAGATAAATCTGGTATGTGAGGATTCTTTAAAGACATCTCACATCATGATGTTTTTCTATTTGGGTCTCTTGGTTGGTGATTTCATACTTGGTATGCTCTCAGATTCGTAAGTGACGTTTTCATACAAGGAAAAAAAAACATATTTGGTAAAATTGTGAAACTTTACCGATATTCTAAAAAAGTGATAAAATAAATTACTTAGTTGTGATTTTGTATAACGTTTCTTATAGTCTCTTTCAAAATCGTTTCTGTCATGTTTGTTTCAAAAGCGTTTATTTTATATCTGTTTCAAAAGCGTTTCTATTATGTCTGTTTCAAAAGCGTATCTATTTATGTCTTTTTAAAATGCGTTTCTAATGTATATGTTTCAATAACTTTTCTATAATGTCAGTTACAAAAGCGTTTCTATTAAAGTGTGTTTAAAAAACGTTTCTATTTTGATTTTTCAAGCAATAAATTTTGAACTTTGTTTAAAATGTTTTTGAGTTGTTTAGGTGATATCAATTTTGATTACAACTCTTTCAAACGTATTGGAGTTATGACACCATGTTCACTTCATTTATGTCTTTTACAAACAACTATGCATTATATGCATTGCAGTCTTGGTCGCCAGAAGAGTATGTGCGTCGCCTTAGTCATTTTGTTGGTATCATCCGTCGCCGTTTCATTTGCACCCGAGTTTTATTCATTCGCACTTTTACAGTTCATAATTGGAGGAAGCGGTCACGGGGCATTTGTTGCAATAGCTGTGATAAGTATGTTATTGGAAATATTTTATAAACAAACTCATTTTCTCAAAGATATATGAAGCAAAATTGTACTTTGCACGATAATTGTTTTAGGAAAATATAAGCCGAAAGAAAAAAGTAACGCGATAACAGAATGGGTATTATGACACGACCGGCCTCTCATACAAAATACAAAGATTGCACCTCGAAGTAGAAAACAAACAAATAACTTTTTGAACTTGGGGTTATCGTCTTATAAGGGTTAGTTATCTAAAATGTTGCCACTTATTGGTTTTATATGGTTTTCAGGTTAACGTTATTTAAATCAAGGAGCCAAAACTGTTTAAACAAAAGTATATCCTCTGTGATATGATATGCTTATCCTAGTCCAAGGACCGGGTATTTAAGTAAAATAAGAGTCAACATTCGAAATGTGAACGTTCCATTGAATTACATGTAATCAAAATGTTAAATATCAAGGACGGAAGTTTAAATGGCACAATAAGTCACAGGTAGTTAAAAACAGGTATTTATCTGGATCAGTCAGAATGGATGCATGCTTATGTGTGCCTAAGGGAATCTATGTTACTCAGTTAGGTTTTGTCCTTCATTCTGTATGCCATTTTTCATTATACACAATGTTTGACTTTTTTAGATGTCAATATTGTAAATAATTATATCATATCCTCTGTTCCGTGCTCATAGTACCATACTGTGTCGGCGATGGCCCAAACAGGACATTATAGTCGGCTTATATATAGATATTTATTGTAACAGGTATGGAAATGGTGGGACCAGCAAAAAGATTGTGGACGGGCATGTTGATCCAGGCCTTCTTTGCCGTCGGTGTATGTTATGTCGCTTTGACGGGATTTTTAGCCCGGAAGTGGATATGGATAAACCTTGCCAGCGCTATACCTTGTGTATTGTATTTATCATATTGGTGGTAAGGTAGACCTTCGTTTTCATTTTCTAAGAGCCCGGAAACGTTGACTAAGCTCAAGTTTGGCTCAAGATTGGCTCAAGTCAAATGCATTAACAAAGGCCTACATGTCTAAAATATTTGCAGAATGTTTCCAAGTTTATATTGAATTAGATTCTGATGTTTGTAATATGCAAACCGGAACCAATGTTGTCCTCAGCTTCATGTGAATATGTGCTCAGTACAGTAAGGGCAGCTTTAAATCTTCGCCCCCGTTTTTCGTGTGAATACACTGTCTAGTCAAAATCAGTTAAATCTTCGAGACTACAGGGCAATGACACATAAAAATATGCGAAATCATGAATATGAACTGTAGGGATACACGGTAAAACGGAATTTCCATGTCAGGATACGTATAGATATGGCGCGTAGCCGCAAAGCGTCATGCCTTTTTGGGGTCATGACAATTCGAATTTTCCTGTCTTTGCATGCACCTTTCGCCTCTCGAGAACTTGAGCAGATTCAGACACCATGCGTGCACTCTTAGGGATCCATATCGATTTCCTTCAGAATGCAACTTATTTTTTGATTTTCCTTTGTCGCAGAAACACTGCCCAAGAATTCAATATTGGTTACAATGAATGGTGACAATAAATGTATGACTGGTGGCAATAAATGTATGACTTAGTGTATGACTGGTGGCAATAAGTGTATGACTGATGGTAGAAATAAGTGTATGATAGCTGAATGACGTATGAAAATGCGCTGATGCAAAATAATTAAACCGTTTTTTTCAAAGTAAGGTGCATTAAGTAAGGTAAACAACTAGTTTTTTTGTTTGCTTACTACGGATGGTATAGAAGATGTTGTTTGCTTACTACGGATGGTATATAAGATGTTAATGTACATACATGTACTCGTATAACTGTAATTCAATCCTGTTTGAAATTATGCAAACTCATGTTATGTTTACGTTTATATCTGGTTTTGGCAGGTTCGTTCCGGAATCCCCTAGATGGCTCATCAGCAAAGGCAGGAAAGACGAGGCTATTCTCATCATTAAACGGACAGCTAAGTTCAACAAAACTCATGTGAAAAACCAAGTTTATGATCTGAAAGAAGATGGGGACCAGCCGAAGGGTACACTTTGGCATGTGTTCGCAAGTCCTGTGCTACTCAGAAGGACTTTGATATTGAGTTTCAACTGGTAACGCATTCTTGGCATCCTTCTAATATTTAACTTAATATTTCAAAACAGAACTTTCTGATTTTGTAATGTTTGAGCTTAGCTTTGCGAAAACCTACATTTAGATAAGGAAAACATCGGTTCAAATCGGCTCCAGATTTCACAAAGTCTAATTTTGGCTCTGGAAGTTCGCTTATGATGCATGGAACATTAGTGACGTCATAGCAATTGTCTTGGTTACAAACGTACTCCGTAGTAAGGAAAATCAAGCTGACCAGTACTTGCTATGCTTTCGCACAGTACGACTCATTATTAAGGGAATTCCGTTTCACGTTGCTCTCTCCGCGTTTTCAGTTATGAATACAACTTTGCAGTCATTATAATCAAGGCTATAGCTTTGTGAACAACAAAACACACCATTGGACATAACTATCACCATATGCATACAATCTGCAGCATTCGTTTTTTACGGTCAAAGGTTCATTGATTATGACAATGTAAAATAAGACATTATTTCCATCACAATTCTGCATTAATTTCATGCTTGTTATTCAGGATGATCATCAGCATGACCTATTACGGTGTCACAATGAATTCTGGTAACATGGGCGGCAGCTTCTTTCTAAACTTTTTCCTCATGGGGCTTGCAGAAATACCAGGTGTTTTTATAGGCATGGCTTTAATAGACAAGATAGGGCGACGCTGGTCGAATGCCGGGACCATGATTGTGGGTGGTTTAGCGTGTATAGCAACTATTCCAACAGTATTACTCGGAGGAGATGGTACTTGATATAAATTTATTTTTATATATTAGAAACTCTTAAACGCTGAATAAAGGTGTTACATGTAATCATTATCATCATCATCATCATCATCATCAGCATCAGCATCATCACCATCACCATCATCATAATCATCATTATTACTGTTGACACTACAATTATAGAAGTTACTGATATTGTTGTGATGATGATGATGATGCTGATGATGATGTTGTTGCTGCTGCTGCTGCTGATGTTGATGACTGTTAAAATCATGAAAAACAAATGTAATCCACTATATAAAACAGATTTTAAGTTGTAATTTACACTAAATAAAGAAAAAAATATTTGGACAAACAATCTAGCAGTTTTTTACGATAATAAAAATCACTAAGAACTAACTGTGTTTTTCCAGATCTCCAACCTCTAACCATAGCTCTAGCTTTAATTGGAAAGGCAGCAGCCTCCAGTGCCTTTGCGATAGTTTATATGTTCACAGCCGAACTCTTGCCAACTGTTGTACGTAATGCTGGCATGGGGTTATGCTCATGTGCAGCTCGTGTTGGTGCTATGCTGGCACCATACATCGCGAAATCCGTAAGTATCCTTTAATTTTGAGAATCGATTTCTTGCTGAGCATGAGATTTTGCTAAAGATTTTTATAAGCACGGGGCCTGGTGAGTTTTTGTATTCTCGACACCAGGCTATATCTATTATGGAAAGTTATATATTTCAACATTTAACAGAATGGTTTCAGCCATTTAAATGTAAGACCTGAATGCCAGTCAAGAATATATCAATCATGATAAAGTTGCTTTATTTTATTTCCATACTCGCAATGACTTGCAAACATGAAGACGTCTACAGAATTTAAACTTATTCAGATGTGCGGTTCCATGCGTTTTGCTCGCATGACCATGCACCCATTAGAAACACAAGGCAAGACCCTAAACCAAAAAACAATCAAATTGCATCAATATGTCTAATTCTAATATTTAACTACTTTAGATTGTATGTTTTTCTCTCTATTTCATAACAGGGTGAAATGATCGGCGGTAAATTTGGTATGATAGAACCTTTGGTAGTTTTTGGTGGCTTCTCAATTGTAGCGGGTATGTTACTGTTCCTTCTACCAGAAACACTCCAACAAAAACTGCCGGACACCATTAAAGAGGGCGAACAATTCGGCAGGTTAGATTTAAACTTCACTTTTTATTCTATTCTTTCTATAAACAGCAAATACAATTGTAACAGCCCTGCGTTCCTACAAACGTCTGCGTAGCTGTCTGCGAATAAGATTTGAAGTATATTGACCAGAAACAAGGTATTGACCAGCAGACCGACGATTTATTTAAGGACTAAAATGTATAAATTGTAACTACAATTGCAGCTAGTCAAGGCAATTTAGACCAAGTAGTTGTTTAATACTGGCAAAAACGGTCTCTTTTCTTCTTAAAGCAAGGGGGATCTTAATCATTGTCAAAATACAATTCAGAATTACGCCTGGACTTACGACCTACCCCTTAGAGCCATCAGCACCAGGCCTAGGGCGAGTAGGATATCTGGCAACATTCTTAACTGAAAGATTGCGTGATAAGAAGGGAAAAGGTATAATTTACAAATACTTCTGCAAATACTAGATATAACTTATAGAAATGACTAGAGAGATGAAGTACATACATATTTCAATTTTCAGGAGAATAAGACCAAAAGAAGCTGAAGTTGAGATTCCATTCATGGTACAGGACAAAGACGTTTCTTAAATGAAATTAAGGATTATCTTAATAATTGGATCAGTGGTTTTATCATATTGCTGTAAATGTTTGACTGTGATGTCGTGTTTAGTTGTTAATAAATTTGCTAGAACGTACACTATGAAATAGTTGTCACAAGTGTTACTATTGATAAAACAGCAAAGCAGACGCAATAAGACGGGAACGGCGTTCCATACTCCACCATTTCTTGCATTAATGGTAGTTTGATGCCTGAAGAACGAACTCTGATACACAAAAAAAACACAACGATTTCATGCTATGAAAATGAAATACATCACGACACAAAACACGGAGAAAAAGTTGGCAGGAGATTAGACATCGCCTCGGCATGAGGTTGCGTTGAGGGGTGCTTTTCACTTGTCTAGACAAACGCAATAAACTTTTTTTTACCAAATTTTCAACAAGCATATATTATCAAGAGATTAAAGAAAATGTTATCATCCTTTCCTTTATTTATCCAATATAATAAAATTTCATTACTATAGGTTGGAAGAAGACGCTGCAGTAGTAAGTGTTGATTGTGTTCTTTTCTCCTGTCCAGTTCCCGTATTCCGCATGTATACAAAGTACATGTTATTTAGTTGTATCCAGTGTGAAACTTTTTTACGGGAGAACAAATCTCGTTCACGCGAGTATCCACTTTCAAAATACGCGAAACTCTTCAATCATTATTGTTGCTGTCACGTACAAGTAAGCAAATATTTTAGCGACCAGTTTCCCGTTCCGTCAATATGTACTATTACTGTGTTAAGGTGGATCATTTCCTTTAGTCGGTAAAATTAAAAGTTGTCACATTTATTCAAAAATTGGTACATGCGTATATCGTGTCAATCTGCGTTGCATGGATACGTTTTTATTTTTATGACGTCACATGACAACATTTAACAACGCCCTCTAGTGGCAGCGTACCGGAACCATCCCGTCGTGAAGTTATTCTCATATAGCTTTATTGATACGTAACATATTTTCTTTCTGTAAATTCTAACAAAGTCATCAGAAAAATGTATTATACATCCAAGTAAAAACCATTTTCCTTCTTTCACAAAGCATGTCATGATTCCGCTTAAAGCAATTGAAATAACGTTTGAAACGGTATCGTTTTTCAACGCTTCTTTGCCGTAAATTGTAACATACATATTTATAGCGGCAGGATATAGTGTTTTAGTATACATGTACATGCATGGAAAAGTCGACTGTCTCAATGGTTAAGTTTTTAATCAAGTAGATTGCCAAGCTGCTGTAATCTCCGAGACAATGTTTTAAGGCGGTGTGTTTGGATCCCAGGTAAGAACGTACACTATGAAAAAGTTGCCAAAGACGGTCATCTTAATGTGATGTAACTAAAGCAATATTCAAAGTCTATTACGTTCGAATTTGTATATCAAATGAGTGTGGAGAGGAAAACTGCAATACCCACTTCATCGTCTTATGACTCTTGTATCAAACCCGGATCTAATTATGCATGTTTGAGGTAAAGTATACAATACAGAATCCGGGACGGCTAACTTGTGTAGGTGTTTATATAATGATATATACAAAAGGATATGGATTTTATGGTATAAAATATGGATTTTATCTTCTATAAAATAAATTATATTTTATTAAATATTTTGAAGTATGATACGGTATTAAATGTCATATATTATTTGATAATTGCACCATTTGTAGGCAGAAAAACATCATTATTTAAGCACAAAGCATCCTGCAGTCTGCATGCAATCATCATTACAATTCTGATCTTCGTAAGTACACCATAGAACTACAATAAAACTACACTTAGCATGGTTAAAATTCGTTTTGAATGCGTTTGAAAGAAAACAGGATACGTTTCACGTTTTATAAATTACTTGATAAAATAACACACAAACGGAAAACAGTTTTAATTGCACGCCACATTTTCAAAAGTTTAATGATTACATGTTGTGAAAGTAATTTTACAGACGAAAGGTACTGATCGACCAACCTTAATGGTGGTTATGGACTGTATACGTGAAGTTTCAAAGTACAAATGTCACATGGTAAGGTCATAAAACTAGCGGAAAGTATGCGCACACAACGCAGTACATGTTCTTCTTAGCAACCATCCTTCTAACAGATGTATGTGTCCTTGGTTAAGCAACAGCACGAGGGTAGCGTTACATGCACGTTTAGTTCTTTTACACGTCAATAACCTTGACATCAGTACATTCTGAATCCCATCAAATGTATTACAAATAGGCAAGCGCCGATGGTTATCATGTATTATACTTTTGTACTTGCTAATTTATACAGACATAATTCCCTGCCACTTCTTCTGATACTGACCCACAGTGCTTGTTATTGGCCGACCTATTATGTAACGGAACTCTCGCGCTGAGGCTAATGGTAGATTTTGTATCAATTTTTCATCTTTGAATAGAGGAGTACAAGCTAAACCGGCAGAACGTTCCACCTTTCGACTATTTTTTCATAGAGGACATTGAGGTTACTCTAACAAATACTGCTATCTCAATCCTTCATTACAAACAACTGTCAAAAAAGCCAAGGTGACATACAAGGGGTGTCAATGAATGAGGTCGGTTAACCTTGGTTCGAATCGCAACAAAGAAAGAAACAATCGTCTTTTACGAAGAAGGGGTAGAGTTGCCGCAATAAGTGGAATAGATGGAAGACCATTATAAAGTAAAAATATTCTATCAAAGTAAGGCTTGCATATTCTTTAATTCATCTATTAATTTATTACATCGCAGAAAAATGTAAAAACGTTCGTTTTATAACAAATAGCACATTAATTTCTGTTCGAAGGTTTTCTAAAATATTTTATAAGTGACATATGGGTACGTTTAAAGTTAACCTAGTTTTCAGTTTGAAAGCCACGTCAACGAAAACTTAAAAGGATACAATATTAAATTTTGCCGACACAATTACGCCACGAGCTGATTACATAAATCGTCTGATATTGAATACATTTAAATTACTTTAATATTTTCTGAATACAATTACACTGGATTACTCTGAACTATTCGCAGTAATTAATTACATTACAACTACTAAATCAAGTAATTGTGATTACTTTGATTACTTTCAAGTCCGTTTAAACATCTGTTACAATGTAAGCATCGGTTTACAATGTCAACCCGATGTCGGTTACATGTTACGCTTTCTCCCTAGAGAGTCAGAACACATGCATTTAGCATCGCTTAGCCTCGCCACCATGCTAGATGATAGTATATTTTCATTATTTCAGCAGAATGCTTTCTGGCCCATTCCTACTGGCAGGGCTTGATCATCTACATTTTTGACAGCAAAGGGAGTTAATTGAGTAAGAAATAGTAAATGTAAGGACTGAATGCCAGTCTAAGCATCGCTATCAACTCGTATGTAGTGGTTGAGTTTGAATATAAGTGACCATAAGTTACATTCATTTTTATTTGTTTTTGTCTTGTTATTACTACTTTATACATTATATTTTATGTTCTGCATCTGAAACAAGAAATTTAAGTTTGCTTAATACAATGACCCATAATCGTAACAAAATTATTGGAATGACACTGTAACATTAAAATAGATAGCTTCTACAGTAGTGTAACAATGTAGTTTGGACGCTGTAAATATTGTAGCTGCCGATCTGAAGATAGACTGCATATTCAACCGCCTCTATCGATAATTTTCCCAGGAACGATGTTCTGTATACTATAGAAGAATGACATCGTTTATTTTTTTAAAGATATTTCTTGTTGGACATACTCCTATGCCATGGCTTATGATCATATTAAAAGAATGTCATGTATGAATACTTGAAGTTATTGGCCATGTTGTATGTATTGAACATCAATTTGTTTTTGTCAAACCGCATACAAGTGTCAAATTAACATATACTTCACGCCTATTGTACAAATTATACAACTTGCAATTTTGAGAGGTGTTCGTTTATTGACGACCATAGTTTTATAAGGAGACAATAAAATACAGTTCAATATCTTTGATAAAATCTTTTTTACTGCAAAAAGTTCACGTAAAGCAAAAATAAGAATAAGCTGGCTTTAGACCTACTTTTTTGATGAATGGAATTGAATTTGTATACGACCCTCTTGCTCACGTGATCACTTCATTGATAAGTTCTTGCAGTATACATTGTTTTATTTTCTTACCAAACTTTTAGCTTTTTTAAAAGCTAACCTTGTTAACTAAGTAAACTACCCTGGTGTTCATTCATAAATGTGCATACTGTTCACAGAAACAACAGTAACAGCTGAGCTGAACATAAAATGTTGGTCAATGTTAATCCAGCTGAAGCGGTTGTTGTTTACAAAACGTCATAACGTTGGATCTCTTCCAAAAACTCTCAGCTGTTTAAAATCAATGTTGGACAGTTGTAGAGCGATCGTAAATCACAGATAGTGGCAATTCACGTAGTTTATGTGACTTTGTATTAGGGCTGTAGTGGCGCGAAATTTAATAGTAGTCGGAATTTGCTAAACGATATCAGTGGAAATAAATCATCGTCCAGTACGGATTTATAAAAAGAAAAAAACTGGACAAAAATGAAGTTTGACGAAATATTGGAGAAACTTGGACAGTTTGGACCGTACCAGAAGAGGGTTTTTGGCTTGCTGGCCTTCCCAGCCATAAGTATAGGGAGCTTTTGTTTTATGGTCATTGTTTCTCTCTACACTCCGGACCACAGGTAACGGCACATTTTCTTCCAAAAGATGCATACATTCGTGACTCTGCATCTGCGATACCATTTATTTAACGAATTTTAAATTTCGTTCTTATATTAAAATTTTCCATATTTATATTTTTGCGTATTTTGGTCGTATTTTAAATAACTGATGTCCTTTTGCGGTTTTTAACGCCAACAACATCAAGAAGAATATATGGGGTGTAACAACATAAAACAGAGGCAGCATCAGATATTATACAAAATGCATAATCTATCTAAACCTTATGATATATTTAACGTTTTCAAAATTTACAGTGTCTGCATTTACTCAAAACAGCAGAGATCTGCGTGATCAATTTTACTGGTTTGTTTAAGATATGATAGCGTTTAATTGGGTCGCTTGAGTTCAAGAGGTCAAACACGAGTGGAAGAAAACCACTGTAAAATGATTATTTTTGCTTGCGCCCTTTTTTGTTTCGTATATTAAAAAGTTCAGAAAAGCAAGATTAATAAAACTTGTTATATTACGTAATATATACTCTTTCGTATTTTTCATAAACTTGACATAATCCGAGCTTGTACCCGACGTTTAGAGCTGACATTACAGTATGATACGCGTATTTTGTTTGCTGAATTTAAATCCCGGTAACTTGAAGGCGAAATCTTATATTAAGGGAACACGTTTTGAATAAATGGCGCATGTGCACAACGAAAATCATTAGCAGAAGAAATTACGAAATTCAAAAGGGTTTGACATACTCGAAAATGGTTCAAAAGGGTTTGACAAACTCAAAAAATTCAAAAGGGTTTGACAACTTTTTGCATGGAAATCAATTTTCCTACAGCATGGTGTAAAAATACAGCAGCAGATTTTGTCTTCGGACTTCCTCGCTGTTTAAAAATAATTGAATTCAATGTGAAGGGCCGGAAAACCATTATATTCAATTTTTTACCTTTTTATGCCTGAACAATCATTTCCACGAAATACAAAAAAAAAAAAAAAATTAAGTTGACTAATGGAAGTACGACATGTAGTTAAAGAAAATTTACTATTTTACGTACTCTACACGAAAAATGTACTCGGCTTGCACTGAAAATACGTTACGACTACCACATGTTATTTCACCTTGACGTGTCCCTTATCAAGTTCCATATAAATCACTGTATTTCGAATTGAGAAAACGTGGCAAGAGTTTAACGGCCACTTGTTTTTTTGGGTGAGGGTGAGGGGGGATTTGGGGTTGACGCCCTTTTTAGTTATTACAGACGGGCAGTAAATACATAACCAGCGTTCCTGCGACGAACTGTTGCATGTACCATCTTCCGCAAGAAACAATCACAACTTTCTCATACAAACAGTCAGGTTGGTAGCGGGACTCGAACCTAATACCCTCGATCAGTGTTTTCAAGTCAGTGACGGTAACCACCCGACTTAGAAGTCGGGGCTCTATGGCCACTAACTTAGAGTATCGAGGCGATACGGACATCACATGCAAACAAACTCTTGATTAACAAATTACGTTGATTTATGAAAAATTCTCCTTTTAATATGTACGGTGAAGAATGTAAGCTGTTATCGGTCAAACAAACATATGTGGCCTATATTCTACTAGATAGTATGGACGGCCGTTACCGCAAAAATTGGCAGTTACTAACTTTTCATCAACATGTCATTCGGTACAAGTTGCAACTACTTTCTGTGCAGCGGTTTTCAAGGGCACTAACGCGGGGGGTGGGGGTGGGGGTGTAGAGTTTAAGGTCACTGCCGCTCTCATCCCGGAGGTTGCCGGTTCGAGCCCCACTGGGGTCACGACCGTACCTCCTCATATGCCACCAGTACAGACTCGAGAGTGACTCGATAGGTAACCAGTTTTTTCACAGTCGAGCTAAAGTAAATTCGTATAAACTAATTGCACAAACTTTAGATAGCATAAATTTTCGTTCCGTCAAATGCGATTATTAAAGATCAGACTTCATTTATATCGACGAAACGGTCCAGTGCAAAGTCATGAAGTGTGAAAATATGATTTCACTGCACTGATAGTATGATACAGCATTTCTTGGTTTTCTGTTCGACATTTTAACCTCAACATGATGTCAAAGTAAAATGGAAGGAGATTAACTTAGGCCCAATGAAAAAGAAATCCGCTATTTTTACACAATTTTCACTTTCCTTTGCGTTCAAGTTTAGAAGCATCCATTCTAATGCAGTTAATGGTTTAACACATGACTGAGTGGTCGGAACCTGACGGCTATCGGTGCACTGAATGACATGTTGGCGCTCAAAAGTGCCAATTTTGGCGGGAACGGCCATCCATAAAATTTCTTCGGTAACGTTCTCTGACCCGGTTTACATACTCTGATTATGCATTAAACAAACAAAAACCAGGTTAGTAGGTAAATGCATTAATATGACCAGAATGTATTCTGGTTACAGATAAAACAAGACGAAATAGTAATGCAGACATAAAAGACGCCACCAAAGATGTTTTTTTCATCTTAGTAGCACTCCGTAAAGTGATTGGATAGTTTTTCATACACTTTTATCTACTTGAAATAAGCGAATGTTTTTACAGGAATTGCATAGACGGGATCGTTCATGATCATTTGAAACAAACATAAGACAAACAGCACATTTAACTATTATCCCTCAAATTTGTATCGCACAGAAGCAGTTTTAACTACATTTATTCATAAAATATAATTTGCATTACAATAACATACGACAGTTTAAAAGTTATTTCAAGTTATATAAACAATTTATTAACAATAATCAAAACATTTGCGAGTGTCGAGCGATGGTGTAGAGGTTGAGGTGTCGGCCGATCTCATCCCGGAGGTTGCCGGTTCGAGCCCCACTAGGGTCACGACCGTACTTCCTCAGTTTGTGTCGGATCAAAGTTCATGCCCCTGAGGCCTCGAGTGTAGAAAAATTACGTGTTTAATTTTAACTTTTGACAAAGCTATTCATAGACTCACGTCCATGGATCAAATTTATTTTGCATTCCAAATACTCGACGCCGCCTGCTGGCGGCGTCGAACAAATATAGTCTGCAAGAATTTGCATGTTCGTAAATTGTGCTTTAATTAGCGCAGTAATCAATACCATAAAATTAATAGCAGCAGTCAGGCAGAACAAGGAAATCGCCTCCGGTTTAGAGTTGTACAATATTCAATAGGACACGAAAGGTTGTAGTGCGGTCTTACTTCTATGTTTGACATAGATCAGGACCTTGGGGAAATATACCTTCATACTTACGTTAAATACAATGAAATCAGGATGCCATTTTCAACAATGATGTTTATACATGTATTATAATAATCATGTCCTTGTTTATTTTCATAAGTTCCCTCAGCCATCTGGAAAACTTTCGCGGAGGAAAGCTTTAATGTATTGTTAAATTGCCTTATGTTCTACATACTTATTATAGAAATCGAGCAGGTTAATACATAATCTGCTAGCATTTCATCCCCATAGCACACCTTTTTAAGTAAACCCCATTATTTACAAGGGTATACTATTTCCTTGCAAGCTGCTATTCGTGCATAGGTCGCACCACATGAACTTAAAATTAAATATGATATAGTGAGATTTTTTTAGTGTTACCGTATGCGTTTATTTTATATTTAGTACGATGTATTTTGAAACATGCAACATGTGGCAAATATTCTCACTGACGAACGTCTTGGAGATAAAGATCTTCCTATTTCTGTAGTGTGCAATAGCTTATTCTCTAAAGATTGTTATTGAAATTGATAGCTAACAATATATTGCGGGAGTGTGTTTGTTTGCCTCAGGGATTTGTATACCTACACGTATCACTTACAAGATGAATATCTTCATACGATTATGGAAGTCCTATTTGGACCTATTGCTTTCCTAACACTGACTTCCAACTTCATTACTTCTAACTTCCAAATTTCCGACATTTCACTTCCGACTTCCTTCTACTGACTTACAATGTCCTATCTTCCGGCTTCAAACATCTCTGACTACAAGTATTCTAACTTCCGACTTCTTACTCCTAACTTGTTTACTTCTAAGGTCTTACTTTCAACTTCCTTTCTTTCGACATCCTTGCTTCTTACTCTTGGTCTGAATTACTGAATGAAGAAGTCCTTCTCTTTTATCAACTATAAGTACCTAATGCGTTCTTAAACTAGCAATTCATCTCTTTTGACTGTTCTTTGTTTGTCTGCCATAAGGGATAAGTTTCGACTTGTTTCACCTCCTTACGTATCTGGACGAACTCTTTCATCCTCGGTGTCAGGGAAATCATTTCGAACTGTGTCGGCCTGTCGGCATCGGTGAAACATATGAAAAATTGTGCCTAAGACCTTTGGAAGTTATGTCTGTTCCAAAACACACATGGAACTTCTGTAATCTATGCAGTGCTTATATTAGATGGAAATTTCCGTCTTCAGTTGGTTGACATGTAAGTGTTCAAGATAACAAAGATATATTTCGTCACAATCAACATATGGCAATTTTATTTGCATCGAAAATGCACGTGACTGATACTTCCGCATACCAAATTTATGTCGTTACGATAAGCAACATTCTCTGCAAACTGAATTTGAGGTTAGTTTATAGCTTCTTTGTGTAAAACGCCCTTCATTCAAACCAGGGCTCTTAATTTTACACTCTGAATATTAAAGTGATATATGTATGCTTCTTCCAGTTACACTCACAGCTAAAGCATTTTTTCTTAGGGTTTTTTGCCAGTTTCAACAGTGATTCCCCTACGCAGAGAGCACGGTGGTGGTAGCGGGACTCTGAGCTATGATCCTTCGTTAAACGGAGTCTGATACTACATTTAATGTTTACAGGAAAGACATATGCATTATCCTCGATTTGTCGTTTTCTTTTCACATAATTGTAATTGGTTTAGTTTTTTTCTTAATTTTCATGTAATGTGCCTGATAAATTGCCTATAACAAAGGATTTCGGGGATTGTACAAACTTATGTTTTATTCATACATTCCAGATGCAAGATACCGGAATTAGACAATGACACATACGAAGTTCAAGGTCATTTCCACCAAGAACTCCTAAGTAAGATCATTCCCCTATCAGATGATCCGACCTTGACCTATGACCAATGTAATATCTATGATACTAGTAGCGCGGCTTTTGACGAAGATGGTCGACCAATCAACGCAAGCCTTACAACTTGTATAGAATGGGTCTACGACAAGTCAGTGTTTGTTGAAACATTTACATCAAAGGTAAATTATGTAACATGAGTTTGTGTATTCATTGCATTTAATACTCTTTACGCCCATCTATACCCATCTCATGCCCAGTTTTGAATGATAGGGTGACATGGGTTACCGAGTAGAAACCCGACTTAAAATGTACAAGGAATATTTTAAAATGAACGAAAAACAAAAAATACGCACTGCAATTTCTTTTTGTACAATAAAGGTCGCTTCTTTTACGAGGTTTGTTTTCGCTAATTTTAGCGAATGAACCATTCATCAATTTGTCAATCTCGCTAACATTTTTGCCAATGAATTCGCGGATAAGTCGAAAATTGAATAGTCACGATTCGCAATATAGCTACTATATATATCTTCAAGCTATATACCCGAATGTCGTCACACACAAATATGAATTTTGGAAGTTGAATACCTTCCGTTTGATATCACTCACTCAGATTGGTACTGTACAGTAGAATCATTCGTAAGCCATTCTGTATAGTTTTTAAGAATTACTTAGTAGATATGAAATGACTTCAATTAGAGCAAGGGGAATTTCTTAAATGAAGTGATATCGTGACTGTTTCGAGTTTCTACGAGAACTTTTAAGAATAACTTGCGTGGGATGGATCTACTGCACTTATCTTCTGTTGGAAAAATATGCGAAAATTGTACTGGGAAGATACTAGTTGTTTAAGTTTAATTTTCTTTATAAAAGTTCGCCGTTCCGAGTTGCGATGACCTGATTCGAACATTTATGAGCAGCATAACTACACGTAGTCGGGCGAGTGTGGTTGGTTTTTATTACATCATGTGTCCCGACTTCATGAATTACCGCATTTAGTAAACGTTTTTTTTCAAGCTCTGCAATTGCTGTCTCTATCTTGCAACTTCGTAAAAACATTGCGTATCAGTGATTAGATGTACGCTGTTGCAACCTGACTGACACCAGTATTATGCAGTTGAACAATTAAATGAAATGTGTTGGATCAAAGTGTCTGAAAGTTACATTTTGTACACACTCATTATGACATTTGGTGTTGTCCTTCATCTGTCTTTCAAAATTCATTTCCATCAAACTTTTGAGTACTTTGATTTCTATTTCGAGTTTCTTTATTATATATTGAGGTACAGGCATCCTAAACATGTTTACATATGATTCTATTATATCTTTTGATATACAGGCATCCTAAACATGTTTCTTAAGATTCTGTTTTATCTATTGATATAACGACATCCTAAACATGTTTCTTAAGATTCTGTTTTATCTATTGATATAACGACATCCTAAACATGTTTCTTAAGAGACTGTTTTACCTATTGATATACAGGCATCCTAAACATGTTTCTTAAGATTCTGTTTTATCTATTGATATAACGACATCCTAAACATGTTTCTTAAGATTCTGTTTTATCTATTGATATAACGACATCCTAAACATGTTTCTTAAGATTCTGTTTTATCTATTGATATAACGACATCCTAAACATGTTTCTTAAGATTCTGTTTTATCTATTGATATAACGACATCCTAAACATGTTTCTTAAGATTCTGTTTTATCTATTGATATACAGGCATCCTAAACATGTTTTCTTAAGATTCTGTTTTACCTATTGATATACAGGCATCCTAAACATATTTTCCTCAGATTCTGTTTTATCTATTGATATACCGGCATCCTAAACATGTTTTCTTAAGATTCTGTTTTATCTATTGATATACAGGCATCCTAAACATGTTTTCCTAAGATCCTGATATATCTATTGATATGCAGACACCCTAAACATATTTCTTAAGATTATGT
Organism: Saxidomus purpurata; assembly: GCA_022818135.1. Taxonomy (NCBI): domain Eukaryota; kingdom Metazoa; phylum Mollusca; class Bivalvia; order Venerida; family Veneridae; genus Saxidomus; species Saxidomus purpurata. The sequence goes on along the minus strand of JAFMSR010000003.1, from coordinate 2,354,719 downwards.
TTTATCTATTGATATACGGGCATCCTAAACATGTTTATTAAGATCATGTTTTATCTATTGATATACAGGCATCCTAAACATGTTTCTTAAGATTCTGTTTTATCTATTGATATACAGGCATCCTAAACATGTTTTCTTAAGATTCTGTTTTATCTTTTGATATACAGGCATCCTAAACATGTTTTCTTAAGAATCTGTTTTATCTATTGATATAACGACATCCTAAACATGTTTCTTAAGATTCTGTTTTAACTATTGATATAACGGCATCCTAAACATGTTTCTTAAGATTCTGTTTTATCTATTGATATACAGGCAAATTTTGTATGTAAGGATGCCTTAAAGACGTCACACATACAGATGTTCTTCTACTTCGGAGTCTTGGTTGGAGATTTCGTACTAGGATTGTTCGCTGACCTGTAAGTTGTTACGTTCATGTATGTTACTAGCCTAGGACAACAATAGCAAATGGGATCTGTTGATTTCCTTAAACACTTAACTTTGTTCAAATATATATTCAAAACTATCAAGAATTTTGATCTAATTTCAATGTTAACGTACATGCTGATTCATATTAATTTTCTGCTGTTTTAATTAAGAATATCGCCTGATTGGAAAATGTGTATAATAATTAACACGAAACATTCGACGATGCTTTTGGTTTTATTGAGAGACGGGTATTTGCTTTAACCACAAAAACAGTCTGATAGATGTTTCTATATTCTTTCTTTTAATGAATGTTAACCCTTGGGTTTTAGAATTTTATTTTTTAACGGGCGGGCTGTTTACCTTACCATCGATCCCGAGAACGATTGGTGTACTGTGATAGCTGGACTTGAACACAATTATTGAGATATTACGGTTATTTCAAATAAGCTTTTCTAACCACTCCGCCAAGGAGGTGGCGTTATTTTCTTCTTAAAATGGTACAGGACATCATTTGACAATAAGATGCTATGAGCTAATATGTATACAATATTTTGCAATCGCAATAAAACTGTAATGCAGTGAATGCAGCGATTTAAACATTAGTTGACAAAATAAGTTTTTTGTTCGTTTTTCTGTAGGCTAGGGAGAAAGAAAGCGATGTGCAGTGCTTTGGCTCTTCTGCTTCTGTCCTCAGCCAGTGTCACATGGGCACCCGAGTTCTACTCCTACGCAATACTGCAGTTCATTGTTGGAGGTTGCGCCCACGGGGCGTTCATGTGTATCGCCGTTTTTAGTATGTATTCGATAACTCGGTACGAATTCAATTGTAAATACATTGTAAGTAAAGATCAATCTTGAATAAACATGCATATTGCAAATTCTTGTTTTGGTTAAAAAAAAAGATAACTTTTATTTTGAAACCCATTATAGTTTGTTCATATTGAAAGACGCTAAAAAGTTCCATGATCATGGAACTGTTTTCTTTTCCTGGTTTTGACTTTATGTAGCAGTGCATTTTCGTAAAATGTTATGCTTTCCTGACATCAACTCTTTGTTTAAAGGTCCATTACCAAGACCAACTCGATTTTTCTTTTAAATCCTGAATCGTAACAGGCGGCTTCTCTGTAGGAGAATATGACATACTGCATCGATTGTGACCATATTGTGTTGAAAATTTGAGGTTGACAAAAGAATCAATAATTTATATTTTGCATTTTCATAAACGAAAGAACGTTTTCCAGTTTTCAAAAATCTTTGTAATTTTCTAAAACTCTCACAGAAAGAGTTGTAAATAGATTGTATATGAATAAGTATGCCTATTTTTAAATAAAGTTGAAAGAATTTCACTTCCAATGATCTGCAACGTATATTTCTGACTGTTTACATCATGCAATAAAGCGAAAATAGGACAAAAATACCACCCAGGTCAATATAAAGAAATACAAAAGCATTCACTCATTTTTCTGCAGCATTATTTCAAACAGGGAAATACTCTATTGTAAAGTTTTAGAAGCCAGTTTCAAAATGTATTTCCCTGTTACAATTCCAGAAAATTCAATTATTATAAAGTTGAGATGTATGTGTAGATGTTGTATGGAACGCCGTTTGCAAAATAATTCCCAAACAGTGTAATAAATTTACGCAGTTTACGAAACAATTCTTAGAACCTATGTTTAAAGAAAGTTATAATTTCGAGTTAGAATTTATATTCTCAGTGATAAAATAGGTTCTCAATTGATAACCTTAGAACATAGGTTTTTGGGACTTTCTTGTGCAAACGGCTGGTCATAGTTGTTCTTACATTTTAGGTATGGAAATTGTTGGATTAACGAAGAGAGTATGGACTGGAATGTTTCTACAGATCTTCTTCGCTGTCGGTGCTATCTACCTAGCGACAGTGAGCTACCTGACACGTGACTGGAAGTGGATAAATGCCGCGTGTGCAATACCGTGCATTTTCTACCTCGGCTTCTGGTGGTAAGTGGACCTGCGGTCATAAGTGTTTTAAAGACCACGTACTGTGGGAAAAAACATCCTGGGAAAACAGATCTATGGTGGAGAAACAGTGCAGTTTGTTCTTACATAACCCTCTGATTGTAGACCACATGTAAACAAAGAATACATTTAGCTTATTTCGACCATAGGCCATTGTTGACAGGTGTAACTGTAATACGTACGATTTGTATACCGCCTTATGTGTATATTATAACTGCGCGTCAGAAGTACTAATACATGGTTATTTGACGATACATTACACTTTAATGGATATTATTTCTTAAAGTTCTGTCTTTCAAGTAAATTTGAAGTAAACATTCAATGTTTTCTATGATAACATCAAATTGAATATGTAAACATCCTTAACTGATATTATGTTACACAGTAAATAATCACGAAAACGTATTCAAGTGAGTTCTCTTCAAACAAAACATATCTGAATAGACATATCTTGAGGATATTTTGACAAATATCTATCTTTTGGTAATAAAGTAAATGTCTACATTTATTGTTTAGATCCCACCATCTGCGAAATTCAATATAGTATGAGCTGTGTATCGACTTATATTTGTTTTTTTTTGTCATTCCAACTCTTTGTTTAAAGGTCCATTACAAAGACCAAATCGATTTTTCTTTTAAATCCTGAATCGTAACAGGCGTCTTCTCTGTAGGAAAATATGACATACTGCATCGATTGTGACCATATTGTGTTGAAAATTTGAGTTTGACAAAAGAATCAATAAATTATATTTTGGTGTCTTGCCTTGACATTCTGGTAAAATCTTTTGGAAGTTTTCATCGTTTCCTCACGTGATGCACGTGGAATTTGATTATGTACCCATACATAATTTTTATGTGTGTGTTTTATATTTTATTATAATGAGAAATACAGAGACAAACTCCAGTATAGTCCAACAACAGTAAAGGAGGCGTGTTTTACTCGCTATCCTCGGCATTTACCTTTGAATTCGAAAAAGCTGAAATAATAGACACATTTCTCTTATTTTGTAACAGGTGTATGGCGGAATCGCCCAGATGGCTTATAAGTAAAGGGCGGAGGCGTGAATCGGTATCAATAATCCGCAAAGTAGCGGACACAAACAAAGTTTCTCTACCTGAATCCATGTTGGAAGTTAAAGCGGACGACAAAGGTATACATGGGAATCTGTGGCACGTGGTTACGAGCCCTGTGCTTTTGAAGCGAACACTGATACTGTGCTTCGACTGGTATGATAGTTTTACATTTCAATAATTTATTCAAACTATTTGAACGAAACTTTGTAGTTTTTGTACCAAGAAAAAATGGTAGAGAAGAACGGTAAAACAGTACATGGTATAAGCGATGGGCGATAATTATATTTTCTGTATTGCTTAGATAACAGAAGTAGTTCATGTTCTTAGAAATGAAGTTTAATGAAGCAATGTACATTATATCTTGGTTACGAAATTGAAGGACTTCATGAAAGGTTTAAATAGTTTTTAATGTTTATTATATTTCGATGATATTTAACAAAGCACGATTATGACACAACGTCATATTGGGCGCCAAATGTTAGAATAATGCGGGTGTACCCGTACAGACGCAACACACCTACTATATGTTTCATCGAAATAATGCATAAGAAAAGTATATATATATATAATTGTGCCTGATGAATTGTACGAAACGCGTAGCACAGTTGATTTTGTTAATTAAATCGTTATTTTAAAGCCATATTAAGTAATTTTTATTAAATTCATTATATAAATTGCCTGTTCCGGCAGTTAAATGGTTTTAAACCTGAAGACTATTTATATATATATATATATATATATACGTAAACATTTCACGTTTTTTTACAGGATGATAGTGAGTATGATGTATTATGGCGTCACAATGAACGCTGGAAATCTCGGTGGAAGTTTTTATTTAAATTTTCTACTGATGGGTGTGGCCGAACTTCCTGGTTATTTTGTGGGTATCTTTCTCCTTGATAGAATAGGCCGACGATGGTGTAACGCCGGAGGTCTTCTGGTTGGAGGTATCGCCTGTCTTGCCACAGTTCCAACGGTATTAGTAGGTACAGCAGGTAAGGAATGAGTCTCTTCTTTGTTTATTACCTTTACAGTCTCACAAATAAGAGTAGTCTTTGCATTGACCTTTAAAAATACTGTCAAGCCATTTTACGACGATTGTTAAGAATAATACACGCGTTTGATAAATTAAACCTGCTGTACACATGTCACTTGTTTCACAGCATGAAAATGGATTTAGACTGTGTGTGTACATGATTGTGTGTGTGTGTCGTGTGTGTCGTGTGTGTGTGTGTGTGTGTGTGTGTGTTGGTGGTGTGCACTTCTGGGTGCTGTGGGGTTCGTTTTGGGGAGGCTGCGTTTTTGGTACGTGGCATTCCCTGTTTGATATTATTTTTGTTTTTTTGTTTTCATACGCGTTTTCACACTTTTATCACAGAATATGCTGAGTTAAACTAAAGCATGACTATATTTTAATTAGTCTTCATGACAGCCGACTTGGTAGAATGCTTGAAACCAATGACAATGAAATCACTGTTACCGAATAACCTATCATTGATTAAGGAGGATAATTAGTCCGAACCCATTTACCGCAAATGTCTGTTAATTTGAGAAAATTGACAGTTTCTGACAGAGGCTTTTTCAAGAACCATGGTTAGGTAAAGTACTCGCCCAATTTTATCTGAACACACACATTTGGTGTGAAATGACTGTTATGTAATATTGCAATAAGAAATCTTGCCATCTTGGCCACATAAGCACTTGCCAAACTACATGTACATTGTAACAGATATTAAGTCTGAGATATAGTCTGTATTAACTATTTTCAGGTGCTACATTTTGATGAGTCATGTCTCAATTTTCTTTTTTGATCGATTGTCTCACAATGTTAACAGAGTAGGAATTCTTTATGGTGGACCGAACGGAAGTAGTGTCGTATACAAATAAGTAGTTCCATAAATTTAGTGAATAAAGAAGAATTATACTGTCTTCTGTTTTCAAAATTACATAGTAATAGATCTAAATAATTTCAAAACAGTTCAGAATTGCATAATATTATTTTGTTGTTTTTCTTTTGAAATTTATCGTATACACTATTAATGCGCGATATAAATAGAGAAAACAGCGTTTTTTCCCATTGTAATCGGCGTCCGTGGTATAATTGATATAGGCACCTGTAACTGCTCTGGCGTTCTTATACGGATGAGTTCGAAACCCAGCCAAACCCATATTTTTTTACTTTTATCTTCTGTTTTACTTATCATTTTCAGCTTTTAATCCATTTTTAAATGTTATACGGCAAATAATCATAAAAATCTTCATTCATGTCAAACTAAATTAAAGGATAATCGCAATGAAAAATTAGGACATACTGTATACAAATTATTCGAAGACAGTAGGGCCTAAAGTTTCAATACTACAGGTCAGTCAGAAGTCGTGTCAGTTAGCTTGTTCAACCAGAATTGGTTTCCTTGAGTTCTATTGGGACCATGCAACAACATCAACCATCACGAATTTCTAAAATATTGAAACGTCATTTATGTTTGTGGTCCCGCTGCGATACTTTGTATCACACTTTTTCTTGTTCAGTTATATTCTTTATTCTGTGTCTTCCTTGATCTTGCTCACTGTTCAGTTTTTGCCTGCAATTTAGTTTAGGAATTTATTTCAACGAGGCACGTACTGGGAAGGCGGTCCGAATTTTTTGCTTCTTACTGCAAGCTTGAAAGGTGCCGTTTATTTTATTTTCGTTCTTTCATCAACATTGACATCACAGTATTTAGCTTTTAGAAGCAGTAGACCCCGGAATGTATATTTATTTTGAGTCGGCAAATTACAGAATATTTGCTTTTTTATTTTTTTAGTTTAGAATAAAAAACAAAGAATGAAGAGAAAAAGCAAGCAGATAACTCTTTCCGAAATGAGGGTACTCTCGATTATAAAAACTACCTCCCTTGGTGACCTCATTGTCCGGTCTCATTTGTGAGCTAAAACAAATGTAGAAGTAAACAAAAAATGAGGAACCGAAGTTGGTTGAGGTGAAATTTTATAAAGATTTGGTAACAAGTTTGCGAGTAATAGCAAAATTATTGCTAAAAGTGGCCGAAACTAGGACCGTAACCAGTAAGGTTCTTCTAGAAATCTGTGGTACTGTACATCAAATCAAGACCGATATCGACTTCATTTAGTAACTAAACTGTTCTATTCATGTCTGACACGTGTATCGGTTTTACGTAAAATTAAGAGTAGGGCTGCAACGATACAGGTTTCCTTCCGTTCGGATATGATCCCGTCCGTTATCGAATGCTGGTATTGGACTGCCTCCACACGTAACTCCGGTATTGATTCCCGTTTTCTAGAGCGCTGTAGGGTTAGAGCGTCGGACTGCTAACCAGGAGGTCGTGGGTTCTCATGTTGGTAGCGGCATTTTTACTGCGACCTTCAAAATCAGTTCGTTCGGAGCGAGTATTTGTCAGGGCCTCGGGAAGCACTCATCGGGGTAGTTAATGTAAGCTGAAAGTAATTGTTCTTTAGTCGGTATATACTGAATCAATAACAAAAGAATGATTTATCCATTTTTAGTTCTTCTATGAAAAATAGAAGAGCAATTGTCATAAGCTACTTGTCGTCAGTCGGCAGTGTCGTCCTAAATCTGGTTAAGCGTTCTTAAAATTCACTTTCTAGGTAACCATTAAAGCCTTCAGACAATTGCTTGGCACCATACAATGGCTTATGTTGTCGAGTGGTTAAGGTCACCAACTGATGATCACCTTCCCACTCACCGCTGTAGGTTCGTGCCCTACTAGGGTCGGATTCTTTTATGTATGGAAGCTATGTAGGTTCTATTCAGGTGCCGACCCGTGTCTGAAATAATGCTCGATTTGGCACATTGCCTCCAGAAAAACTGGAAGTTGCCATTTGACCTTAGCTGTTGAGTGCGACGTTAAATCCGAATCAATCAATTGGCACATACAATCAACCCTATGGGCAAATCACATAACTTTTGAATGACATTAAAAAGTGTGGAAACTTTGAATTTTCAGTTCACTTTTGTTAAAATCCACTTCTCAGTTACCATTCAAGCTATGATATCCAAGGGTAGTTGAACATAGTCACTGAATGCAAAAGGTAAGCACATAGGTTCCTATCTCAAAAGTAAAGTTTATGTTTAAAGGTCAAAATTTGTGGAAAGTTGTTTCTCCAGTTTATAACTTTACTCGTGTAAGGGTTGTCCTGATATTTACACATATATGTGTACAGTCTGTGTTGTTCAGAGACAATCGATCCTCCAGTACTTTCAGTCCTTTGATTTAAGAAAAGACATTTCGATTTATTTTGAATTGAATGTTTACGTGATGTCACGCACTTGCTACACATACATTACTGTACAATCTGTACTTTTTGTTTTTCAGATTTGCAGCCTTTGACTGTAGCTTTAGCTTTGATAGGAAAAGCCGGTGCCTCAATGGCTTTTGGTGTTGTGTTCATATTTACTGGTGAATTACTTCCGACTGTTGTTAGGAACGCTGCCATGGGATCTTGCTCTTGTGCCGCACGTGTTGGGGCCATGCTTGCCCCTTATATAGCAAAATCGGTAAACTATATTTAAGAGTACTGTAATGTTGTTTCGAATTTAACAGCATTGGTTAATATTTCTTTTAAATGTCTTTTAGTTGTCATAAAACAGAAAAAATGTAAGTTCTCATTATCACCTTAAATTCATATGCATAGATAGAATAATGAATGTATTCATACAATATTGACAAATTGTGTTCTACTAACTCTAAAATATGTTGATGTGTGTCTTTTCCTTTAGTATGAATAAGCTAGTATTGAACTGAATAGTTTTAAGTAATAACAACTTTATATCAAAACTATAAAAATGCATTTTAAGCACACTTTTTTGGTATGTTGCTTACCGTAGTTAAGAGGCATTTACGAAATAAATGCATAGCGGTTTCAGTAGTAATGGTTTCTTAACCCACTGGCTTGCCAAATCGTGATCGATTAAATATTGATTTTTCATCTGATAATATGTGTCTAAGAGAGACAACCCAATCAGGCATTGATGATAGATTATCAAGGTATAATCAAGGGAAATAATCTTATCAGATCTTTTGAAAATGCTGGCAATGTTGTATTTATACGGTTTCTTCTCCGCTGGTAAGACATTTGCCTTAGTAAGATTAATGCTATGATAACAGCAGAAGTGATAGTTAGACTTATGTATTACTTTTTGACCAATTGTTTATTGTTGCTGAGCCAGATAAACCTGGATATATAGTTACATTGTCTTTGATCGCCTTTTGTGACAACTGTAGGGTTTCATACCGAAAGTCAGACAAATAAACCAGATAATGATGTCTTAAAATAACATTAATAGGTCTGTTAAAATATCCGTTATTGTAAGTATTAAAGTAATGATAAATCTGAAAGTCCTACTACTCGGATCAACAGCATAAGTGTACATACAGACTGCTGGAATACATAGACACTAATCACTTGTGACGACCAACATTTACTTAACAGTGTAAGACACGGTGCCAAAGCCTAAAAATGTTTATATGAAACAAGGGAAGTACTTCCATGTGGAACAGTTTACTGCAGGGGAAATAAATTCCATGTAAAATATCAACAATAAATCACTCTATTATTTCCTGTGCAGACATCTAACAAATGCCACTTGCTCAAACCGAACTAGACACAATCTCTCTGACGCTCACAGATGCTTGCATAATTGACATTTTGAAAGTGATGAAGCGTTGAAAATGTTATCAGCCGGAACTTGATTCAGTGTAGATGTTTATATAAAGATGTCAGCTTCTCACAATAAAAGACTTCTTTATTCTTTTTTCGCACAGGGAGAACTTATAGGTGGGAAATTCGGTCGAGTAGAACCATTGGTCGTGTTTGGCGGACTGTCAGTAGTCGCTGGTCTCCTGTTACTGCTACTTCCGGAAACACTGAACCAGAAACTTCCGGATACCATACAGGAAGGAGAGGAATTTGGAAGGTTGTTTCGTACATAATATCATGTTTATTCAATTTTAGTATCAATTAAGCAAGAAGCACATCTGTCCGAATACCTTACATTTCCGCGACTTCCCTGCATTTTCTATTTCGTAACGAGAAGCTTTCAGATTTTATTAGCCCTACTTGAACAAGTCCAGCAGAGCTATTGCCATGGTGGTTTGTCCGTCGTCCGTCTGTCCGTAAACCTTTCTTTGATAACGCTCTAGAGGTCGCACTTTTCATTTGACTTTGATGAAATTTGCTGATAAGGATCCCTGCAACTTGTAGATGTTCTTTTTCTATTTTTGGGGTCAATTGGTCAAAGGTCAAGGTCACAGTGACCTCCGATAGCAATTCCTGGATAGCACACTACATGTCATAAGTTTCATTGAACATTCTTCAAACTTGCTCAGAAGTTTCCCTGCAAGATGTAAATGATCTCTGTTATTTTTGGGGTTAGTGGGTATAAAGTCAAGGTCTCAGTGAACATCGTTAGATTTCCTTTGATAACGCTCTACAGGTCACAGTTTTCATTACACTTTCATCAAACTTGCTCAGAAGGTTTCCAGCAAGATGTAGATAATCGTTTTTATTTTTTGTGTCAATGGGTCAAAGGTCAAGGTCACAGTGATCACCTATAGCGTTTCCTTGATAACGCTCTACAGGTCACAGTTTTCGTTCAATTTTCATCAAACTTGCACAGGAGGTTTCCTTTAACATGCATATGATCTCTTCTCTTTTTGGGGTCAGTGGGTCAAAGGCCAAGGTCACATTGAGCGTTAGATTTTCTTTGATAACGCTCTACAGGTCACAGATTTTTTCAACTTCGATCCCTGTAATATATAGATGATCCTTATCGATCTTTAAGGTTAGTGGGTCAAAGGTCAAGGTCACAGTGACCCAAAGTTTTAAAATCTTTTCCACTCAATATCTTTTAATTTATTTGACCCACAGTCTTCAAACTTTATAGGATGATTGGTCTTACTAATTTGATGATCACTGTTGTTTTCGGGGTCAGTGGGTCAAAGGTCAGGGTCACAGTGACCCGAACTTTGAAAATCTTTTCCACTCAATATCTTGATATCTACATTACCTACAGTCTTCAAAAGTCATAGGATGATTGGTGTTACTGAGTCTATGTATACGGGTCAAGGTCAAAGTGAACTCTGTTATCTTTTCCTTGATAACATTGCAAAAGATTTCACGCAGAACAGCCCAGTCAAGTTAGTATAGCGATATTTGCCCCTTTTATGCCTCTTATTTATGTCGTAGATAGCACCAAATTTGTATTGGGTCAGCTGTTTATCTTGCATCTGTTCATAAAGAAACTTGACTTGACTTCTGAAATGACAATGTTTCATTTTTCGACTGCCATGCTTTTGGCACGTACTTCCAAAGTGTTTTGTTAAGCAATGGAACTTACCACATCTATTATTATCATTCAAAAACGTAGAAATTTATGTGTTTATTGTTACGCTATGAACAGCTAATCAGAGATTGACACAATATAAAAAGCTAGCAGAGTAATGTCCCTTGCCACACTATGACAGTGTAATGTCCCTTGGCAAACTATGAACAGCTAGCCAGAACAGAGTAATGTCCCTTGGTTCTCTATGAACAGGTAGTCAGAGCAAAGTAATGTACCTTGTTACTCTATAGTGTGGGTGTGTGTCTTATGCATACATTTCTGGTTTACATACATTTTCTTTAAACCCCTTTTCTTTCTATCGACTTGTCATTATACAAATGTATTTACATGTCGATCAAAATATGTAATGTAAATTTCAGAAAATCACAACCACCATTCGATATGGAATTGGACATAGAAGCGCCGTTCATTGCTCAGAATGGAACAAGCAAACCGACAGGAAATACAGAATAATGCCTGAAGTTAATTTTTAATACGCGATGTGTGTGATGAAATCTCTTATTTCAAAGAGTTTTTGAGCAGTTAAAGCTATGGTTAATATGCAGCTTTTATTTGTCACCTTATGAAACGACGTATGTCTCTTCTTGTTATAGATTCAATTATATAGAACGACTTAAACTTTAAGACAGTTCGGACTCAATATACATGTAGGCCTATCTAGTTTTCATTGGATACAAATAAAGCTACCACACGAATATACTACTCAAAAATTGCAAAGGATAACCAATGTTTCGTCTTATGTTAGTTCCATATATGGTCAGTTTTAACGATGTGTACAGTGTAAGTGCTGGTTCCTTTCAACAAGTATAACTACTTATAAGCCACATCCTACTTTTCTTCTACAAATTTTAGCTCAATTGGACGAAGAATGAAAATCTTCTCGGCTCAATATCTTGAATCATATTATCAGCAACAGTCAGTCCAGTAGAGCGATACTGGCTCTTTTACGGGTGATGTATATGATATTAAGATTGTACATGCCAACAATGTCATTCCATTCACAGCCTGTAGGCTTATCAGTTGCCACTTTGTATCATCTAATTTACAGTGAATTTCTGGTATGTTACAACGAGTTTTGAGGAACTATATAGCACCTGTGTAATGCTGATGATGCTGCTTCCATAAGTGATTACAAATCTTATAGCAGTTTTAACGTCATTGATCCCTAGCAAGTTTTAAGTGGTATTGTCAGTGATCCCTTGCAAGTTTTAAGTGGTATTGTCAGTGATCCCTAGCAAGTGTTAAGTGGTATTGTCAGTGATCCGTAGCAAGTTTTAAGTGGTATTGTCAGTGATCCCTAGCAAGTTTTAAGTGGTATTGTCAGTGTTCCCTAGCAAGTTTTGAGTGGTATATAATAGTATCAGAAATCAGAAAGTATCATGTCACAATATTACCTACAGTCAAAGCTTCTAATTTGAATAGAACAGTGCAGATGAACCCTACTACATACATGTACATATCTATATACGTGAACGTATATAATACCATTCCGTCCCATAACATCATTAACAAGAAACTGCTCAATATTCTCTTTTTGTGTAGCTAATTTACATGTATATGTATTCATTTTTGTATATGTTCAACTTTGATATTTACTGAAAAAAGAAAGAGTGTATATGTTAAAATACAAGTGTATAGCACATACTGATACTGATTACTGGTAAACTATTACTTAAAGCTTCTCGCTCCCAGATTTGGTTAAATAAGTTCTTTGAACTGTCTGAAATTAACCTATTTTAAAACGAATCACCAAATAAAAAGGTTCCAGTATAAATTCGTGTGAAATATTCCTTCATTTTTGAAATTATACGCTACCAAATAATAAAGCATTACAAACGCTTTTGAAAATCCAATATGAACATATAGAGTAGCGGTGCCGTAAAACTAAGCTCACCAGCATTTTCAACAGATTTTCTCAAATTGCTACTTAGATTTTTTACATCACCTGGCTATGCCAGGGTGAGCTTTTCTGATCGATGATTGTCCGTCGTCCGTCGTCCGTCGTCCGTCAACATTTTGATTCAAATGACATCTCCTCTGAAACCTCTAGGCCAATGTTGATAAAACTATGCAGGAATGTTCCTTGCATGAAGCTCTACCAAAATTGTTCAAAGAATTCCATTCCATGCAGAACTCTGGTTGCTATGGCAACAAATAGGAAAAACTTTAAAAATCTTCTTCTCTGAAACCACAAGGCCTAGAGCTAAGATATGTGGCATGTAGCATTGTCTAGTAGACCTCTACCATGATTGTTCAAATTATGACCCCCGGGTCAATATTGACCCCGCGGGGGTGGTCACTTAGTTTTACATAGGAATATATAGGAAAAACTTTAAAAACCACAAGGCCTAGAGCTTAGATATTTAGCAGGTAGCATTGGCTAGTGGACCTCTACCAAGATTGTTCAAATTATGACCCTCGGATCAAAATTGACCCCGCACGGGGGTCACTTAGTTTTACATAGGCTTATATAGTTAAAACTTTAAAAATCTTCTTCTTTGAAACCACATGGCCTAGAGCTTAGATATTTGGCATGTAGCATTGGCTAGTGGACCTCTACCAAGATTGTTCAAATTATGACCCCCAGGTCAAAATTGACCCCGCACCGGGGGTCAATTAGTTTTACATAGGCTTATATAGTTAAAACTTTAAAAATCTTTTTCTCTGGAACCACAAGGCCTAGAGCTTAGATATTTGGCAGGTAGCATTGCCTAGCAGACCTCTTCAAAGTTTGTTCAAATTATGCCCCTGGGGTCAAAATTGACCTTGCCCGGGGGGGGATCATTTGTTTTACAAAGGCGTATATAGGAAAACTTATTTGGTATATAACATTATCTAGTGATCTTCCACCAGGCAAGTGGACTTGTACCAAGGTGAGCGATATAGGGCCATCTTGGCGCTCTTGTTACTTGTGCTGTTGATTCTAGCCATCACTTCTACATTTTATGTCTTAGAATATCAATTAAGAGAAATTACATTTTTCACTGGAAACTATGAACGAGAGCAGCTTTAAAGTAATTAGGTGCTAAAATCGAAATGTTCTTAACAGTGAAAGTTAAGCTCTGAAACCCTACTTATCATTCCTTTGAAGACTAAATCCAGTTGGACAGTATGAAGAGATAGGGTTAGCAAATCATTCATTCATGTCATTGCCAGACAGTTGCATATGTCCATAAAATATTTGGTCTTTAAGAAGATGATATTTGTTAAGATTCAGTTCTGTACCTTATTTACATTTGACGCTCAAACTGCAAAGAAAGTTTGACTTTTTCCCATTTTGATTCCACATACACAGACATACGTTTGGTATTCTTTCTCCTGCTACCGACCGGCCCTCCGCGCAATCTGCAAGTGCCTAATTGTATTTTATCTGTCAAACCTTTTGCATTCTCTTTTTCCTGAAAGTGTCAATAGTTCTTTTGATGAGGTGTTGCTACTTTTTCATATAACCTATCTTTACAATTAGTCTTGCTTAGAACGGGTACATCCGTTATTTCGATTCATTTCTTATAAACTTTTAAGGAATTGAACCGAGAAAACACAGTTTGAAAGTTCTTTAACAGCAGCTGATGCATGTAATTAAGTAGAAAGGAGTTTATGTATGTCTGAAATGATTGGACTGCTCTGTACGTGAAATTGTGTATGAGAGATATGTGTACATGTTAAAACATGCTCAAAATATAGAATGATTGATGCATTTAGAGAGATAGTTGTGTAGTTTAATCCCAAAGAGAGGTTTCAAGCTAGAGAAACCTGTAGATGACACTCGTTGCCATACATATCCGCATAAAAAGTCTCAGGACTGCAACCGTTTGCCTATATATATTTACAGTTTTAGTCTTGTTTTTTCTAAGATATAATCAATAAATGATACCATGTGCCTAACAGTAGATAGTTTCTCTGACATAAGTATTAAATGGTTGCTCTGTGCCTTTACGAAGGATGTTTACATTGACATACTCTAACAAGATGGCCACATCTCGCTCACCTGAGTACCATTGCACTTACCTAAGTTGCTCGAGGGAGTCAGTAGTAGTTAAGGAAGCACTTGTTTCTAAGAACAGTCACTGGTTGCTAAATAAGTCATTGGTCGTTAAAAGTCCCCAGCTACCAGGGTCAGTCTGTGGTTTCTCAGTAAATCACTGGTCAATAGCGGAAGTCAGTGATTGCCAAAGAAGTCAACTGTTGCTACTTGCTAAGGACGTCACTGGATGCTAAGGAATGGTTACAAGAGGATGCTAAAGAGATTCACTGGTTGCTAGGGAAACTCTCTGGTTGGAAGTGGACTAAGTTGTTGCTAAGGAAGTCAATGGTTGCTAATTAGGTCGCTTGTTCCTAGCGGAAGTCAGCGATTGCTTAAGAAGTCACTGGTTGCAAGGGGAAATCACTGTTTAATTGGACCTAAGTTGTTATCAAGGAGGAAGTCATTGATTGCCAAGGAACTCACTTTCTCGTAGGCAAAGTCAATGATCGATTAGGAAGTCACTGGTTGCTAGGGGAAGTCAATGATGGCAAAAAAGTCAACTGTTGCTTGTTAATACGGACATCAATGGTTGCTAAATAAGTCATTGCTGGCAAGTGGATGCTAAAGGTTGCTAAGGAAGTCACTAGTTGCTAGAGCAATTCATTGTTTGCTAGGGGACTTAGTCGTTATTAAGGACGTCGATGGTTGTTAAGGACGTCACTTGTTCCAAGGGGAAGTCACTGATTGCTAGGGAAATCACTGGTTACTTGGGGAAATCATTGGTTGCTACGGGACTAAGTTGATGTAAAGGAAGTCACTGGTTGCTATGAAAGGCACTGGTTGCTATGGAGCTAAATTGTTGTAAAAAGTGGTTGCTAAGGAAGTTGCTTTTTTACGGGAAGTCAACGATTGCTTAGGATCTCACTTGTTGCTAAAGGATTAATTTGTTGCTAAGGAATTCCTGTTCGAAGGTTTTCTTTAAAAATTATAAGTGACGTTTGGATACATTTAAAATTAACTCGGTATTCAGCTTGAAAGCCTGGGAAACGAAAACGTGAATGTACACAATATTTGCCGAAACATTCCTAATGAAACAATTACGTCATGAGCTGATTACAGAAACCGTCTGAGGTGCAGTGGTGTATAGATAGAGTTACTGTACTCGGTGGTCGCTGGTTCGAATCACGTGAGCGCAATTTAAGCATGATCCCAACAATCCTTTCTTTCGTCGTGACTGCTGGTCATAACCCAATACAGGGAACACTCATCGAGAGTGTATAGCACTAGTTGCAAGTGACATAATGTTTTATAAGTGTAACGTTTTATATCATTTCTTTTGCTAGTAATTGAATACATTAACATGTTATTGATATTTTCTAATTACAATTACACTGAATTACTCTCTGTAATTAATTACATTACAACTACTAAATCAAGTAATCAAAATTACTTTTGATTACTTTCAACATTTAACACTCTCCTTTAAAACTATGATACAATAAAAGTTACGTCTCGACGACATCGGGTTACCATGTCAACTCAACGTCGGTTACAGACTACAAACGATTTGTTAAGGGGAGCCAAAGCACAAGCATTTTCATCGCTATTAACTCGTATATACATTTTTGTAGTGTTTGGTTTTGAATATAAGTGACCATAAGTTAGATATTTAGTTATTTTTATGTTATTATAAACCGAAAGCAGCCGCCGCCAGTATTGTCTTTATGTCATGGACTCTATTTCATTTGCCAGTTAGACTTGATGACCCTTATATGATCAGAAAATTGATGTTTAATATTCAACAATTAGATTACGTATTTGATTCACGGAATTTAGTTTCACGTGCATACTATCTGCGTAGTGTTTCTGAGTCGATACGAGACCAAAACCAAAAATAGTAACCTGCGATGTCGACGAGACGTTTCTTAAATGAAATTTAGGATTATTTTAAAAATTGGAGCAGTGGTTTTATTATATTTGCTGTAACTGTTTGACTGTGATGTCGTGTTTAGTCGTTAATAAATTTACTAGTTATAAGATCGTATTTCTATTAATAAAAAGCAAAGCAGACACAATATGACGACAACGGCGTTCCATACTCCACCATTTCTTACATCAACTGTAGTTTGATGCCTGAAGTAGAGTGAATTGTTACTTTGACACTCGGATAAACATAAAAAGACACAACGATTTCATGCTATGAAAATGAGATACAACACGACACAAGACACGGAGAAAACGTTGGCAGGAGATTAGACATTGCCTCGGCATGAGGTTGCGGAGAGGGGTGCTTCTCACTTGTCTCTAGAGACAAAAGCAATAAACTTTTTTACCAAATTTTCAACACGTATAATTATATTATCAAGAGAATAATCAAACTGTTATTATCCTTAATCTGATTTATTTAATATAATAAAATTTCATTACTATAGGTGGGAAGAAGACGCTGCAGTAGTAAGTGTTGTGTTCTTTTCTCCTGTCCAGTTCCCGGGTATACTTTTTAATTAAAGGCTCTATACAGTTGATTACGTGTACGTATTCCGCATTTATACAAAATACATTATTATTTAGTTGTATTCTGTGTGGAACTATTTTGCGGGAGAACAAATCTGGTTCACGCGAGTATCCACTTTAAAAAAATCAGAAACTCTTCAATCATTTTTTTGCTGTCACGTACAAGTAAGCAAATATTATAGCGACCAGTTTCCACTTCCGTCAGTATGTAATATTA